>CM035411.1:147790059-148022559 GCA_020310875.1 Ceratopteris richardii | reverse complement strand
CTATATGCATCCATAGCAAAATACGGTTTTGAATCGTTTCGTTGTTTTCCTATTGAACACATAGAAGGTAATTTTAGAAACTCTAAAGAGTTTTACAAAGAAGCTTTGCCTAGGGAGTTATTTTGGATGCAAACTTTACATACCTTCTTTCCTAAAGGCTTCAATTTAGAAGGAAAATCTAGCCTTCGTAAGAGTAGATCTATCAATAAGAAAACTCCTATGTTATGGCTTAGATACCCAAAACTTTCCTAAACCATCCAATCTTCTAGACATATAGAAATTTAGGTTCCACATCGTAATATTAATGTTTCTGTTTCCTCTCCCCATAGGTTCCTTAGTTCATGCTATAGGTTAGACTCTTCTGATGAGGATTTCCCATCGTCATCTTCTAATGAACATTTGTTTAGCTCTTTGGCTGATCAGTCTCTTAAGTTTAGTGATTTTAAAAGAAGATTAATTTTCTTGGATAGAATTGTGCAAGAGGGGTCTTTTTCTTTCAAAATCTTTGAAAAGTATAACAAAAGAGTCCTCTTTAAACTTCTATATATCTTGGAAAATTTTTCTCATGAGGATTTGAGTCTTAGAAAATCCCATAGTTTTCAACTTCGAATTCTCATATCCAAATTTCTAAAATCCTCTTGTGTTTCTCATAATCCTTTGATTTCAAGAAGAGTTTTACTAATTACTATCTTTACTTCTCCAGAAATGGATAAAGTTGGTTTGAACTCTATTTTGAAATCAAAAGAAGTGATAGAATCTCTTCCTTCTTATGTTAGAAAGCTTTGGGTCCATCCTTTGGTTACATACAAATATTTGAAAACTTTGGGTCAAAAAGCTTTCAATTACAATGATATTGGAAGAAATATGAGAGAGCAAGATAGATTGTCGATTTCTAGAAGATCTTGTTGTTTCAATAATGGTTCCTTTTCCTCTTTCGTAAACAAGGATTTGGGTCATATAGTTTCTTCTGATTGTTCTATTCTTCCTACTAGTAGCTTGAAAGAACTTTTTTCTAGAGGAACAAAATATAGAATTCATACCTCTAAGGATGCTTGCATCCTTAAAGATATAGAAAAGGGCATTGATAATTTCATTCTAAAATTTGAAGAATCTTTAGGTATTCGTTGAATTTTTACACATTGGAAATCAGTAGTAATGAAGAAAGTTTCTATGAAGGTTGATATAGCTTTAGCCTTTAGGGAGGAATTCCCCTTCATTAGATAGCTTATCTGTAAGTGATTTGACTTCACTAAAATATTTTCATAGAAACTTTGTGATTTCTTATGTGGATAAATGTCCAAATAATTTTGTTTTTACTTGTAAAAAGTTTTATGTAGAGTGTCTTATGAAAGAAACTCAGTCCTCTACATATCAAATTTACAATGTTTCTTCTGGAGAAGTTATTTCAAGTCATCAAGATTTTTGTAAATCTTATGGTTTCAAATTGTATCAAAATTTACCATCTTTATATATAGTTTGGAAATTCCATAAGAACCCTATCAAACCGAGATTTATAGATGCATCTTGTAATACTTCTCTCTCGGATGTTTCCAAATGGTTAAGCAATTGTTTTAAAGCCATTTTACCTACTATTCATGATATTTGGAAGGAATTACTCAAAGATGCATATGTGCCAACTTCCTCTAGTTGGATCTTAGATAATTCTCTAGGTGTTGTTCCTGTAATAAAGTCTCTCAACTCTTCAAGAACTATAGAAGAAAAATCTGTTCCTTTGGGGCTTCAAACTTTTGACTTCACCACTTTATAACAAAGTTAGATTTGAATGATTTAAAACATAGGATTTCTTCTTTAATTAAGAAAGTTTTCTCTTTTAAATTCACCAAAGATAGATGCAAGGCTCTTTTGGTAGAAAAATCTGCATTACATTTTGATTATTTATGGTTGAAATCCAAGTCTGCAGATATAGATAGTAAAAAGAAACGTTACACTAGAATAGTAGATGAAACCGATATTCTTCTTTGGTTAGATTTTCTTTTAGAAAACTTGTATATTCCAGTTGGTGATACTTTATTCAAACAATGTATTGGAATTCCTATGGGTACAAACTGTGCTGTCTTTCTTCCTAATTTTTATCTTTTTACTTGTGAATTTGAATTTATGGAAAGGCTTGTTTTAGCTAATACCTGTCGTATCATTATACACAAACTTTCTAATATTAGACGCTTTGTAGATGATCTGTTTGTTCCTGATTTTAGTTCTTTTCAAGATTTTATTGATTTAGACAATGATGCTTTTGGTGGTGGTATTTATCCCAAAACTTTTTGTGAGCTGAATTGTACTTCACATGGTGATTCTTGTGCTTTTCTAGATCTAAAAATATTTCAGTCTCCTTTTGGTTTGGAAGTAGACATTTATGATAAAAGATTAGAACCGGAATTTGCTAGCATTAACATGATACGTATGCCTCATATTGATTCAAATATTTCTCATTTAGCAAAGTACGGCGTTATTTGCTCTCAATTGTTTAGATTTTCTCGTCTATGTTCAAGCTTGTCTTCTTTTGTAATTCAATGTTGTCAACTAATTTCTTTGCTTGTTCAAAAAGGGTATTTATTCAAGAAAGTTTCAAAGAAGGTAAGGACTTTCTTACTTCGTAACAAGTTCATTTATGGTTCTTCTTCTTTTCATGTGTTCAAATTAATCATTAGTAAATTCAATAGAAAAGGGGAACATTATATGGGTTAATGATAAGGTATTTTGTGGTTTCCCCCCCCTCCCCCCCTTCTTTTTCACTCTTTATTTATAGCTTCTTTCTAGTCTTTTGCTCCTTTATGTTTATTATTATTATTATTACTTTTATTATTATTTTAGCTATTTCTTTATATTTATTATTATTATTTTTAATATATTTTTTAAAAAATTATTTTTATTTTTTATTTATTTATTATTCATATATTTATTTATCTATATATTTATTAAGTTTAATTTTAATTTCTATAATTCTAATTCCTTTCTTCTTATTATTTGTTTGTTTTTAGTGCAAGACTTTATCATGGTTGAGTTTGCCCTCCACTTTCGGAAGTGATAGAAACTCAGTTCGTTGACTTTGTTAGAGATCTTGATTTAGAAAGACTCTTTATTAAAGTCTGCACCTACTCTAGGGCACTGATGACGTGAGTACGGATGTCATAGCTATTTGTCCAAGCTATGCATGATATATATATATATATATATATATATATATATATATATATATATATATATATATATATATATATATATATATATATATATATATGCATTATTTATTTATTTATTTATGGAATTATTATTTTTTATTTATTTTCTTTTAATTTAATTTCTATTTTTATTTATTTATATTTTTTATTTTAATTTGTTTCTTTTTTAATTTATTATTATTTAACTTTTTTTTTAATTTTTTAATTTTTAATTTTTTTAAATTTTATTATTTATTTATTTTTTGTTTTGTGTGTGTGTGTGTGTGTGTTCGTGTTCATGTGAGTGTGTGCGCGTCTCTTTTTGTATTGGTTTTCTTTTTTGGTTGTATTTTTCATGTTTTATGTTGGTCTTAAGTCTCTTGCTTTTGTTTGTTATTTTTTCCAATGTGTATGTGTTTGTGTTCTCTATCCTGAGTTCGTAAGTTTGGATAACTCTGAACTTATGAAGGTATGTATATATATATATATATATATATATATATATATATATATATATATATATATATATATATATATATATATATATATATATATATATATATATATATATATATATACATGTGTGTGTGTGTGTGTATGTGTGTGTATGTGTATATATATACACATAAATATACATACATACATATAACGATATTGATCGTTACAGCTGCCCGTGTACATCTTGCATGCATCTATACGTGTTGAACATCTATTGCTGAATTCATCTCAGGTTTGGTTGCTGATTTTAGAGTGTAATACCTTATGGGAGCTGTTTCTTCTGTGCCATGGCCCATGGCTCGATCAGCTGTTGTTTTGGCTGTGGATTAAAGCTTATGTGGTGTGTACACTTCTATTTGCTTCAAAGTAGTCTTGTTCTGCTGGAACCTTACTTTGAAGCTGAAATTTACTATACCACTGGAATCCAACAACATGAAAACATCTATTACACTTATATATGAAGATCATCTAATGGTCTTCAATGTGAATTTTGAAGATAAAATTTTGTTCTATCTACTACAATATTAGAATCCATTGAACTATAATCCTTGTTTATATTTTTTGAAATACGTATATTTTGGTACAGATCCAGGCCTTCTAATCTACTCTCTCTTCTCTCCTTCGCGTATTTGCAGCAGGTCCTGTGTGTACATCAACACCTTTCACATATGTATTTTCCTACGGTCTTTACTTTACCTTGCTGTAGTCCAAACTTCCCCTCCCCCTCCCACCTTGCTTTTTTTGATCAAGGCCTCCAAACTCAATGCTTATGAAAATTGTGACCCACTAGTGACTCTAGTATATGGATAATGGGACATTGCTTTCATGCACATGTACTTCTTTGATCGATAAGGAGCATTTGATAATGGAACATCTGGCTGGAATAGACCATGGAGCTTTGACCCAACTTCTAAGCAAAGTATGATATTCATATGATACACTTGACATGTGAAATGGTGGCTAAGTATGGAAAGAAACAGTTCATATGTCTATTGAATAGATTATGCCATGCATATGAAGAACATGTCGCATAAAAACCTTGATTTTGTTTTCAATTCAGTTCCCTCTGATTCAAACTTCTGTTATGCTGTTTCAAATCTTGTTCATAAACTTCAAATTTTAATTTCTGCCCCATGACAGTCTTGGTCAGAATGTTTTTTCTGTCAAAAATGCTGCAGGTACGAGCTTTGCAGTTGATGCTTTCCAGTATGGAGCTATCGAGGATTGCAAAGCATATTTTCTCACTCATTTCCACTCCGATCATTATGGTGGGTTGACAAAATCATGGGCACATGGACCAATTTACTGTACACCAGTAACAGCCAGGCTTTTATCACTTTGTCTCCGAGTGGATGAAAAGTATGTATTGCAAATACTACTTGGATACCCTAAGTCATTGTAGTCATATGAATATAATCTTAAGCAATGCAGCTCATTCTTGTCTTACATGTCTATATAGATGGATACATCCATTACCTCTTGGACAATCCCACTTCATAGATGGAGTGGAAGTCAAGATGTTAGATGCTAATCACTGTCCTGGAGCAGCTCTAATTCATTTACGCTTGAAAAGTTCTCAGACAATCCTACATACAGGGGACTTTAGAGCTTGCAAATCCATGCAAAATGTGCCAGAACTAAGAATGGGCAGCATTCATACACTTTATTTGGATACTACCTACTGTAATCAGAAATATCGGTAAGTAGACTTGAAAGGTCTTTTTACTCGGAAGGATTCTGGAATTAATTCATATAAGACAAATTATTGCAAATATAGGTTTCCTCTGCAAGAGGAGGTCATTAAATTTGTGGTGCGAGTAACACGTGCCACTCTTGAGAAGAACAATAGAACTTTGGTAATTGTGGGAGCATACAGCATAGGCAAGGAACGTGTCTACTTGGGCATTGCAGAGGCTCTAAATGTGAGAATGATCTCTTTATGTGAGTAGTTATTGTGTTTGTAATTCAAACTATTACTTAACATTTGATCCCGTCACAGGTTCCAATTTTTGCAGAAGCCAGAAGAAACCGCATACTTGGGGTCTTGGAATGGCCTGAACTTGTTTCAAGGCTCACCAAAGATGCTAATAGTACTTTGTTGCACGTTCTACCAATGGGACATCTACGTCCTCAGGTTGAAGCACTTTTGTGCAAACTTCTGGTTTATATATCAAGCTTCTAATTTCTATAGGCGCGAGAGTCGAGTGATCGACACATCAGTATAATAATATTGATTGCTGATATGTTTATTCGTTTTTCTCTTTAATACAGAAATTGCGAGCTTATTTGCAAAGTTACCCAAAGTATAATGCTGTATTAGCGTTTCGACCTACAGGTACTGGGGATTTAAAAAAATGTCAACATTGTTTATATCATTTTTGCTCTGAATTTGGCAATACTGACAACTTATTAGACCTCTCAAATTTATTGAATAGAACTTGATGGAGGAAGATAATGGGAGTGCTTGACATGTTGTGGCACATTTATAAAGTCATTGGCAATTGCAATGTTCTTCAACCTTGATGCAAATTCATGTACTGCTCATGCAGATATTTCATGAACATGTACACAAAAGGAGGCACATGTACATGCAAACACAAATTAATAGACACATTCTTTTTCTGTAGTCCAATTCAAGTGTATCCTTTTCCGAAAATCATTCGATCTATTAATGTGCTAGTGAATTTGGGACCAGAAAGAAGAGTTCTCTGGAACAAAAGTGTTCAGAAACCTGAAATCTTCCTTCAGTTTTGTTGTAGGCTGCAAATTACTTTCACTTGCAATACTTCTATGGTGAAGGAACATTCCAATGCTGTGATGCCAGTCGAAAGAGCAAGGTGAGAACTTCAGGAAGATATGCTCAAATGCTCAATAGTGAACGAAGGTGGAGTGAGAGAAAACCAAAAATAAAAAGAAAGAGTGATGGCACAACTTCCATAAAAGGAGAAAAAAGAGAGCTTACAATTTTGTAAAGTCCCCTTGAATGTAATGAGTTTTGAGGGACAAGTTTTATTGTAAGCAACTTAGGTCATTGGACATGTTCACATGTCTAGTTCCCAAAAGTATAAAAATGTCTACATAAACCTCAAATGTGGACCCAAAAGAAAGTTGTATAGCTCTGCATGAGAGTTATCATCTGGAAGGTTATAAGTGTAGAAAAGGAGGCTTCTTGGGGCCTTTATCTCCAACAAGTTGCATTAGTATATTAATGATATCTAATCCATCCTATGTCTAGGATTTGGTGACAAAGTCTTTACTCTATAATACAAGTGGTTGGCTCTTTCTTTCATCCAAGGAGAGGATTTGAGGAGAATGGCTTTCATGATGAGTAATCAGTTTTACATATATGTTGAAATTTATGATTTTGTTTTTTGATTTTATAGTTCCAAATCATTGGACTTCCAAAAGGAAGTGATTTAATGGCTTTTTTTAATTCCTTTAAAATTTAATAATAAATAGTTGATCTTTCTGTCTATATTGAACTGATGATGTATATGTATGTTTTTCATTTTTCATCGAGCTAAAATTGGGTCACATCAAAAAACATAAAAATGTTTTGCATGTTTCATCATAGGATTTAAGAATCCAATTAGCAACATCTATGTGCCTCTCTTCATATAAAGTAGGAAAACACTTGTTAACAGGAATCACATGGATTGATGCATAAAAAAAAACAACAATCCATGTATGTGATTATGCATCATTCAGATTCAACAAAACATCAAAGAGATCACTCTTGGTAATTTGCATATAAGGCAAGTACTCTACAATGTTCTTTGACTCATCAAGCCACATAGAGATCAGTTTCCTAATCAAGTGCACTTGGTTCACATACACATTGTTCTCATTATTGGCCTTAACTTTTTCCCACATTCAAAAAGAAGTATTCAAGGCTCTCAATTCCACAAGAATTCAATATGATATGGCTATCTTAAAGCTTGCAATGCCCTCCTTGTTCAAATTATTCCTATCATCATTAAACACGAGACTTAGTTTCACTTGCTCAAGTGCATCTTCGTAATCCTTGAAGAATAAAATGCCTTTCATCTTCCTTATTCGAAGGTCGAATCCGTGGAGCCTGCAGTGATGCAAGTGGGCATCCCCTCAATGACATGGTGTCCCCCATGCCCACACCGTACAGGTGTGTGGGGGACTCCATCAATGGCCAAGAGTCCAAGAGCCTCATATAAGGAATGCATAATAAATGAGGCTATGGGTCCTATTTATAGATTCTTTTAAGGAGGTGTCCCAGTTCACAGGGTGGGCACTCCATACTTGCCCGAACACTTTAATAATAGGCGGCTATTTTGATGGCCTTTGGGTTCAGGGACATAACATTTCCCTCCCACTCGATCAATGACATGGATGAGAAGCCCTACCCAGCTTCCTAATCATCTGACCTAGAACCATCACATGCTCTAGTGGAACAAACTGAATAAATCAGTCAAGCTCCAAATCTCCTCCTGAGGTGTCATTAGTCACCTGCCTGAGCTACTTTTCCAATAAGCTTGCATGCAATACAGGAACAGCAACTTGTTAAGGAACATCAAGCTCTCCAAGTGATTTGTGTGCAAAATAGGAACTGTGATTCCTCAAGGTAAATCTAATTCATAGGACACCCCATTTATCTTCCTTGTAATTTATGAAGGACCACAACCTCTGAAGGATAACTTCTTGCATCCATCAGTTTCAGATCATCTCAGAATCCGGGGTTATCCGAAGAGTACACCCCATCCTTCTGCTCTGGAGAGCACGTAAGCAAGTCATCAATTGATTCAGTTGACAGGATAGTCATATACTTACTCTTCCCTGCATAGAGATCATACCTTGACGAAATATGACCTTGAAATCTCTAGCTTTTGTGTTGGTGATCTTGTGATTTATACTGGAATCTTTTTATGGAGAAAAAAATATAAACTTGTGAAGGTAAAAAGTTTAACGGTGAATCCTTTAAAGTGATTTGATTTAGGTCCTAGGATGAAAACAAAACACTGGCTAATGAAACACAATATGATTTGATGAATATGCATGAATGAATAAATTGACTGAAATAGATTGAAACGAAGAAACAGCATGAGAAAATTTAGAGTCCAGATATAAATAGAAGTTGCATGCATGAAGAAGATAAATCAGAAACACAAACAAATCTAAACATGCATGAATATGCTGGTGGACTCTAAATAACTGACACTGGTTTGGCTTCTGTTTGTTATTCTGTAGGAAATCAAAATTGAAAGAATACGAAGAGCTAATTTTTGTAAATTGGGAACACTGGGGCCAAATTGTTCCCACCATCTAAGAGCAAATGCATTCTACTCTTTTCTCTTACAAGTGCACGTGAAAACTCATTTGACATAGATTTGAGTATATTCAACTCATCACATAACAGGCCTTGCTTGACAGCATCACCATGTGTGTACCACTCTATGACATCCATCCAACCACGATACACTTGTGTCCATATGTGGAGCCTTCTCCCTCCAATACGATGATGAACAAATCCAGCAGCATGTAGCGGAGAATGTAACATGTTCCATCTGGTAGTGTATAGATTTTTCACTTTCTCAAGCCTTGTGGAATCAATGCATTCCAAGGTTGAAATTCTCTCAATCATCGTATCTGTAAGCCCATAAATAAGGCCCATTCTGGCCCCTTCTCTATCTGGGAAGTGCAATATTTTCAAAATTGGGCTGCATATATTAACTATCTCTCTTGCATTTCTCCAAAAAAAATGCATTCAAGACAATTGTAGATAGCTCTTCAACCTTTTGGGTTCTAGCAACCTCTTTCCTTGTATACGCCAGAGACAAAATCATAGAGCCTAGTCCATTATACACACATTTATCAAGAAGGTTTGCAAATATAATCAGCATGTAAGCAAACCGCGCTTGTGTAGGTTTTATCAAGTTGTTATTGCTGAATTTTTTGAATAGAGCTAAAACAGTTGCGAGACTCAATAGCACATGACTATGCACAGGACTCAATGTGCAAATTGCTATGTACTCACAGTCCTCAAGCTCAGTGCTCAGTGAAGCTGAAGCTCAAGGGTTGACTGCCAAAATTGTAATTGCCACCTGCTGAAGACCGAAGTCGTGAGTGCGGCTGGAGAAGATTGAATTCTTAATGTGAGCTTTGAGGCTCTCACGGGATGATCATTGGCATGGGGGATCATCGATTAGCAGCTATTGTAAGCGGTCCTGCTGCAGATACCTTGAACAGGGAACCAAACCAGAAACACCACCAAATATGGGTTAAAAAACCCCAAAAATACAATTTCTGCAAAGACGCCATCGATACCACGTTACTGACATGTGGGTTACTAACCCCATACCTGATGTGAAGAAAAAGTTTCCTGATGTGTCATGCTACAAGAATGGATAGAGCTCATTGAGAGCTATCCAATCATATATAACATTAATGTGTTTGACACTTAAGTCAAGGTCAAAACTGAAACCCTAATTTTCAGATTTAGTCTGAAAGCAATTTTTATGTAAAAGCAAAAGTGACACACATCATAATCTTATGTATTCATAAGCAGTAGATGTTATGGCTATTATTATGCCACATAATGTTAACAAAAAGCATAAGATAGCTGCAAAAGGCAAATCCCAAAAATTTAAGTGAAATTTGTGGAACAGCTTTTTTAAGAAGCTTTTGGAGTTTTTACATGTGGCTTTTCTTGGCTCATAAAATCTATAAAAAGACAAGCTTATAGTCACTAAAGCACATCACTTTTTGGAGCTCTTCAAGAGCTAAGCTTGGAGAAGGAGGCCCTTTCAACTTGGAGAGGTGGAGTTGTGTTTTCTTCATCATCAACAAGGTGTGCAGCAGCTTGAAGCTTATCTATTTTTGGAGGAGATCATCTTCAGCTTTGGAGGTTTTAAGTTATTGGACAGCTTGTATTCATCTTGTACATCTTCTATTCTTGTAACTTCAATTATGGAATATAGTGAATTTATTTGGAACTTTGCTCCTTACATCTCTGTCATGTGCTTTATATTCTCCATCATATCTCTATCTTCTCTCCTTCTCTATATGAATTGTGGGCCTAAAAACATCATCCACGTTCTTTGAAGTAGATTTGCTTGTTTGATTTCCAGGTTAGCTTGCTTTAATGATCACAAATAATCAAGGATATTTTGTAATTTACATTGTACCCAATCCCAACAGCTAAAGCTTGCAAGATTATTGCCTGTTCTTGGCTTTCCTTTCTTTATTTTGTCCATTTCTTTATCATGTCAGATTGTTTTGAACTTCTTGAATCTTTGAGTATTTCAGGCTGGACTTATTCTGACAAGGTTGGCAATGACCTTCATTTACTTAAGCCCGTAGTGAGTGGAAA
This sequence comes from Ceratopteris richardii, assembly GCA_020310875.1. Lineage (NCBI taxonomy): Eukaryota > Viridiplantae > Streptophyta > Polypodiopsida > Polypodiales > Pteridaceae > Ceratopteris > Ceratopteris richardii. The sequence continues at coordinate 148,011,540 of CM035411.1, read as the reverse complement.
CGTCACAGTTTATGGTAAAGTCCAGATTTCATTACAGATAATGCATAACCAGATTGAATCAACATACTAATTTATCCTTTGCTCCAAGATTATGAGATGTTCTAATTAAGTTGTCTGAATGCCTCGTCAGGTGTTCCATACAGCGAACATTCAAGTTTTACTGAACTTCAAGAGTTTGTACAGGTACAGATTGCAATAACTGAATGAATTGAGAGCAGTATATATCTTTTCTGAACTCATCCTGCTCAACATGGCAGTGAAGTGCCATATCATATCATATCATATCCTACATTTGTAGAGTGACAAAACGTTCATGCAACCAAACGTTGAGTATGATGCCGTGGAATTTCATTTTCTTTATAATATGTCAGGTCATTGAATCAAATGATATTGTTCTCTGGAAAAAGTAGGTTATGAAAATCTCTACTTATATCATATCCCCCATCTTTTATGTTTTGTTTATATCATATTCTTAATCTTCTGATGCTGCCAAAAGCAAAGCATATATTACTGGACTGTGCATCTTATCAACTGTGTTATTTATGCTCTGTTTTTGCAGTTTCTTCGCCCTGAGATGATCATTCCAACAGTCAATGTTGGAAATCCTAAAACTAGGGAACTTATGAAGTCACACTTTAAGCAGTGGCTCTCCAAACGACATTAAATGGGCAGGTGTGTCATACATTCATGACATTTTTATGGAAGATGATGCCATTGTATATGCTGATATATTGTGAAGAGCAATCATGTTCGGCAGCTGCTTTCTGCGTTGTGTATGGAACCATGCACAATTACTCTTTGCTTTTGTTGATTGTCATTATGGAGAGAAAATTTGTGTCATTTTCATCCTGAAGGCTCTGATTATTAGATGCAATAGATTACCAAAGCGAAGAGATCCATTTCCCCCTGACATTTGGAAGTATGTATCAATCATTGAGTCATATCTTGTGACCTGATATCCATATTGGTGCAAACTTTTTGCTGTATTTCCTTTTTCTTTTTTTCCTGTGGGGTTTCCAATGCAAAGTACAAATTGAAATGTTTACAGTGTTTAAGGCTACTTCAATTCTACTGCTCGCCCAGGTTATGGTTGAAGATCATTTGATGATGTGATTGTGGCTATTGCAATATTATGCATATGTGATACTGTTTAGCAGTGACGATTGTACGATTCTTTATGCTCTTTTATCTTTGAAATGGCCTTTTGTATGCAGAAAGACCATAACATGTAGAGGCATACTCTGAATGTGTGTGTGTGTGTGTGCGCGTGCGCTTCTCCTCCTCACCCTTGAAGAGTGCTATATTTTCGCTAGGAGTATTTGAAATAACAATATGTGAAAGTATCCAGGGGGCGTGGTTTAGCGGATGCGCCTTGTACTCCTAGGCAGATGGCCAGGGTTCAAGTCCCGCCTAGGGCTGGATGCCTCAAAGTTCCCCAAGACGGGTGCCTCTATCTCATGAAGTCGGGTGTGTGTGTCTTTCCAATTCATTGTACTCTCAAAAAAAAAAAAACAATATATGAAAGCAAGCTAGCCCAATGAATTGAAAACAATCCGTAGGCTGTGATATGCAATATTACTCATACATACAGGTTCTGATTGAGAGCGCTCGGGGTAGCCTTCTATCAGGGCTGTAAAGCGTTGGTGTTGAAAAAACTAGACCACTGCTCCTTAGTGTAGAAAACTTATACGGTGTTCCATGCTCGATCTTTCACTCAATCTTAACACGCATCAAATTTTGCATTGAGATGCATACACGCTTCCCTAAACACTAGTCGATATTAGATGCAGAAAAGGCGGTATGCATAACCTGCTGAACATGTTCTGCAGATAAAGAGGAATTCTATCATCTTACACTTTAGATTTTACTCGATCTTACATCTTGGAAGGAACTTCAAGAAAGATAATATACAATTCAGCACCTTAAGCGCATGATGTTCATAATCATGCCCTCTGCTTTACGAGGTTAGTTGTATCGAATAGCATGTGTGACAGATTTTATACGGATAAGATCTTCATTTCTTGATATACCTCAAGGTAGAATACTACTACCACGTCTTATAGCTGAAAGCAGTGAACAATATCAAAATAATGAAACGCATTATTAAGGGCCATCTGAACCTCAATACCACTATATTCCATCCAATCAATCAATAACTAAAGCAAAGCAAGCAACCGTACTCGATGCCTTGCTAAGCTCTTATGCCATAAGGTTAAAGCGATGTACATTACAGGTCTATTATACTTCCTTTACTTCTACGGCGATCTCCTCTTCTTATTGCTATTTGGCACACTAAATAGCTTTCTTATGTGCTCTTTAGGAGTAGCGCCTACAACTGCACTTATATTACATTGCTCCACCGAAATGCTGTAAAATATTCATGGAAAGCTCAATTATTATTGCAATCGTGTTTGACCTTTTGAGCGCTTTTTACTCTTCAGCTCCTTTCCACGTAAGTTTGCGAATGATATCATGCTAACCGGGTTGGATGAACATTAGTTCTCTTCTTTCTAAAGGTGCTTGTTCTCTGAGACATTGTATTAGCTCTTCCTTTGTATTGTCGTGAAAAAGAGATTGCTCCAAAGCGCTGGAAGTCAAATATGACAAGGTTTTCAGTGCTTTTGTGATCGTATCATCTGTCATCTAGTTGATTTTTTGAAGGGATAAACACTATGTAATTTTCTTTGGAGACATCTTTTCATGCACATAATGGTAGTGCATTTCAATGTGTTTGGTTTGTGTGTGAGACATGCGATTCGATGCTGAATCTATACTACTACAATGATGTCCATAAACTTGAGGAAGCAAAGAAAATTTTCGCATATCATCACATGATTGACAAATATAATCAAGAGTTTCTCTCTACTTAGCATACCATTTATTTATGTAATGAGCAATGCTAGTTGGTGGAAATCATCGTGTAGTTTGGTGCCCTTTGTTTTTTGGATAATTTTTTCAACCTGATGAAAAACTTGAATATAGAAGGGAGATACATATGTTAAAAAGATTAAGCAAAAAATGAATTGTTGGAAACTCACTAGGAACTTTTGATGCCTAAAAGAGAGAAGATGGTGAGGACTATGACCAATAGAAGCAAAGAAGCCTTGTGGATGCACTCAAGCAAAGCAAGAGTCTAATGGGGCCCAAAAAAATTCCTAAATTATTTGTCAACTTATCCATTCACATATGAAATCCTACTCCTAAAAAATATGTTAGAAAGATATTTTTTTGTAATTTGCTCTACATTTTTGCAAGACAAGGAGTCCTTGAGAACTTGAGGAGCGATTTCTTAATTCTCTAGAATTTTAAAAGATTTTCTTTTGCTCAAATCCCACCATAAATGGGTCTTTAAGATTTATTTTTAACTAGGGAAAACATTAGTGTAAAGAGGATCATTTTTAAAAACTTGCCTCTAAAAGCGAATTAATCCTTGTTTATGAAAACTCTTGTTCATTCTTTTCTAATCAAGTGTCAATTTCTTGGAAGCTTGTGTCTTGCTTATGTCTAAGGCTTGGTTACATGCTTGGGTGCATATGCTTGTGCATGTATGCATGAATCTTCTTGTTTATGCATAACTACTATTGTTGTGGAGGTCTCCATTCTACCAACTCATCTCTAGGATTGATAATTTTTGGATGAGGATGTCATCCATCTCACTTGGAGACTTGCATCTTATGAGATAACTGTTTGTTATGGGGCTCCTTTGCTTATGTTTTGAGAGATTCGCTCTCATTTCGAGCATTTATGGTCTCCATTAAACCTACACTTCTTGATTTTCTTCTTCCTTATCTTCATCTTTGCACATTCCAACCCTATTATGTAGTAGTTACTAGTACCATTTTCATACTAAAATAGGAAAACGAAGTTAACCCATTGTACTACCACCATATTCAAAAAATACATGTTTAGATATTGTGGGTAATGTCAAAGTGAGAGACTAGTTTCAATGGATGGAGAAAATGTGATAGAGAAGTGTAGCATGGAGCATTAGAAGAACTTGGGCTTACAAGTGAGGAGCACAAACATAGACCACATTGTCAATTACTTCATATCAATGAAAGATGGGATATGCGTGTTTCTCATTGTGTGGATAGTAGAGCCATCATTGTCAGTTGAGCTTTTGATCAAAACGCAGTAGGAGGTAGAAGGTTTGTACAGTGGCACCTTATTGAGTAAATTCAGTAAATTGAGTAAGGGGGAAATCTCTTGCACATGCATATGGGAAAGGGCTCCCAACAATGTCTCTATATAAGTGTATAAGATATATAGGGCACTTAAGAGTGAGGGATACACAAGTGATAGGTTCATTCTTCATGGGTTAAGAGAAGCGTTTTTTTCTATCCAAGGCTTGTTGAGAGGTAAGGTGGAGAAATCGTTGCCTAGAGAAATTGTCCAAGCATAAGTGTACAAGATAAGGATTGAAGTACATACTTAAACATTTGGACGTGAAGGGCCATAAGGAGACATCTCCTAATCTACAAATTCAACATATGAGGGGAAGGTGAATAAAAGTATTTTTTTGCGCTAAGAATTTCCTAGGGAAGTTGTTCCCCTCCAAATTAAGTCCAAAACTGAGATTTTTGACCATAAAAGGGCATTGCTAGTAAACGAAAATTTTTATAGCCCTTGGATGCTTGATTTCAATGGCTTGGATCAAATGTGGTTCTGTGTCTAGTCTCTGATAATTAGTAGCACGGAAAGATTCACATGCTCCCTTTCGCACACTTCTGCACATTTCTTGGCCCTTAGATCTTGATCAATCCAAGGGAAAGTTGCAAATTGGGCTGATCTTAATTTGTGAACCATTAGATCTGTATTGACTCCGATGGAGAAACGCGATTCACGCTGATCTCAAGATGGGCACTCATGTCAGCCATTCGATCTATCTCTCATCAGATGGTTCACGTCAAAAGGCACTAGGAGAGGGAGGATACAAAGGTGCCAAATGATATGGGCCTTAGGATTCAAGTTACATCGCACGACTACGGATCCAAGTGCCCTTCCTTATCGAAATTCAATTTCAAGCAGTCAATTCATACACCAATCCAATGGCTACAATGAAAAGCTGCAATCTTTGATGAGCCATACATATCAAACAAATTCAAGGGCCAAAAGCAAGGGTGCCTTGACTTTTGCCTCTCAACATTAGCCTTTGGATCTTGGAGCCAATCCAAGGGCTTTGATTCATTTCGAAGGCTTTCAAATCCATTCAAATAACTAAAACCATGTATTCTAGGTGGTTTTCTCCTCTTTGACCACACAAAAACAAGAGGAGCATGTGCCTAGCCTATGTGATTAAGGGGCTAGAATGTGTCCACCACACTCTTCTCATTGGTCCATCACTAATCACTCTTTAATCTAAAAGGCCCATGTAGAGTTCATTTCTTCCCCTAATGATACATTCAGATTCTTTTTGCTTGAGAGAAAAATTTTGTTTAGGATTTTATGCCATGCCCTAGGCCTAAATATTTCAAAAGCTAGTTATTTTCTATGGTACTCTGGTTATGCACTTGCTATTGAGGTTTCAAATGTAGAAAAGCTTGGTTAATATAGAAGGAAAGAATATCTTGGATACAAAGGAGATTTGACACAATAAATTTCATCCAAAATATTGAAAGAAGGATACTAGAACTTTGTATTAGAATATGGATCTTCCTATTACAAAGGATGCCTGTATTCCATCCTTAACATGTATTTTTGTTCTCCTGGTTACAAAAGATGATATTGTCCATCCAAGAGGAAAATTCCTTAGATATTGTAAATCCCCTTTTGTTGTGATCTCTATACTTCCAATATAGTGATAATATTTATGTTGAATTTAATTGTATCTATCTTTTGAAGAACCAATCAAAAAGTTATCTAACTAGATTGGTTTTTATAATTCCACCTCTTTTTCTTGTACATCTAAGTGAGCTTAATAATGTCATTTTTCAATCCCTCGAGTGTTCCATGTGGAAATTGAAAACTTATCTATAAAGTATGGACCATGCACGTGAAGAATATGTTGTAAAAAGTAGTGAGATAAAAGACATTAGCTTTTTATTTGAAATGTTAATGATGAAGTCAATGATTTCCTTAAAATTTACGGAGTAATAAATTATTTCTTTGACACTCCAAGCTTTTGTGATAGCTGTTATAATTGTTGTGCCCACATCATTCTTTTACTTGCTCTTCATATTTTTGGCCACCTCACAAAATTGTTTCCAACAATTCCACATTGCATTAATTTGTTTACATCACTACTGCTAAAATATATCCTAGATTTTGCACCTCCCATTGAGATACCTTACAGTACATCACCCTACTTTGTGAAAGCTTTGGATCTTTCTTGAGATGAAAATTTGCACCATGAAATCCAATTTTTGAGAGCAAAGATTTGTTGGAGTTTGAGGTCAATGGAAGCATGTGAACAACACAAGGAAGAAGAAGAAGCTTGGAGCACAACACACAATACTGAATGTATTACCAGGTGAATCTATAAAGAAAAGTAAAGCATTAGGGTTATAGGAGTATATACAATCCAAGGGAAAAAACCTCCTAAAGAGGGAAAAAAGTACCCCGACAGTCCTAAGTGTGTTCACACACATCGCTACCAAAATATATCAACAAATCCCCCCTGGGAATGATGCGATGAACATGGAGCTGGCTTTCATGTATAAGGAAGTTCCAAACTATGTGAAGATAGATCAATCCACACTTGGAAGTAAGCCCAAAGCTTTCAGAAAGTTTCAAACTTCTCCCTAGCTAGAGCCTTTGTGAAAAGCTATAAAATGTTATCTTGTGCGGGCACATATGGCAAACTGATCTCTCCAACAAAGAACCTCTCCTTGACATATTGATAATGCACCTCAATGTGCTTTGTGTGAGCATGGAACATAGGGTTCTTGGCAATCGCCGATGCACTCTAACTATCAGTGAAGATGATGGTGGAAGAAGATGGACCAACACCCAAATCAACCAAGAGGCATCTGAGCCACACCCACTCGACAATCATTGTGAAAGCTTCCCTATAGTTAGACTCACAACTAGAAGTGGCCACAGTAGGTTGCTTCTTGCTCAACCAAGATATGCATGAGCTATCAAGCATGAAGTAAAAACCGCTAGTGGACACATGAGTGCCATAGCAACCAGCCCAATTCGAGTAAAAAAAAAAAAAGCATGTAAATTTGGCGATAATGATCCCCCTTGTGATAAAACGATTCGAGTAGCCAAGTATCACTCAAATAGCTAAAGATGCGCTTAATTGCCTACCAATGCTTGACACCTAGGCAATGCACAGAGCTTCTCATATGTGAGACAACAAACTAAATATTAGGCAGAGATATGCATAAGTAAATCAAGCATCTAACAACTTGCTGATAGAGATCAACTTCAAGTGAATCTCTAGCATCATGAAGCCTCAACTCTAAAGATGTTTCCATAGGAGTGGTAATGGGTTTGCAATCTTCAAGACCAAAATGCTACAATAATGTGTCAATATATTTTGTTTATGCAAAGATATTCCCCCATCAACTTGCATAAATTGAATGCCCAAATAATGATGCAAATGCCCCTAATCTATCTCAAAAGAGGCATGCGAATCAGCCTTAAATTCAGCAATATTCTTCTATTTAGGACTAGTGAGCAACATTTCATCCACATATACAACAATGATTAAAAGTAAATCATATACACACTTAACATATAAGGTGCTATTACTTGGACTGTCCTCATAACCATGTGCAATCAAGTAGGCATGTATCTTTTCATACCAAGCACTTTTTGGCTATGTATCATTTTAAGGCAATGCATCTTCCGGGCATGCTCATGATTTGTGCATGAGTATGATAACCATAGAGGAATGCAAATATGGTTTTGTGATGAATAGAGAAAGATTCCAACATGCTGACACAAAGTGCGAATTATGAGAACATGCTATAGTTTACTCTTTGCTAGGCTTGAACAGTTTACGCATGCGTGTGTTAGAACATGAATCCAAATGAAAATTGAAATGGAAGAACATATTAGGGAAGAAGAGGAGGGTAGTTGGAGGAAGATATGGAAACTTGATTGAATTTGTGCAATGGCCTAGAGCATGAAGGAATTGAGAGCATAGAGCAACCAATTAGTAATGGGGTTTGGAATAAGAGGTGGTGTAGGGAGGGGCAAAATATGATCTCTGTTTGCTGTTATCGATGAGGGGATATAGAGTTGTGTGCCTTGAATTTGGAGTTTTTGTGGAATTGGGTCTTCTTAGGTTTAGCTTTGGGATGATGGGTGAGGGTAGATGATGGGCTTAGGTTTGTTGAAGACGTTGACAGGGGATTTGGGCTTAGTGGTACTTATTGATGTTGGGTGGAAGTATACGACAGTTCATGATCCTCCTCATATTCGCCTTGTTGGGGAGGTAAGGGTCATGTGAACTTACCCCCATATATATATATATATATATATATATATATCATTTATAGAGCATTGCCTCAATGGAGATGATTATGTGGGTTTCGAGGCTCCCACGCATGTGTGATGTTTCTCCTCTCCTCTCTCTCCTTTCATTTCCTCTTTGCTCCTCTTGTTATGTACATCAAAGCCCCTTCATTAGTATCAGAGCATGCTGAAGGCTTGTGTGTAAGAAGCTTCAATGGAAGCTTAGGTCATAAGAGGTGAATGTGTAGGTCGGAACCTCTCGACAACTGTTCGGTATTTTGACCATAACACGAGCTAGAGAGCTCGGATTAGTGTGTTTTAAAGTTCTCTGCACAACTTAGAAAAAGAGTTACAACTTCACAGAAGAGTGCAGAACCTGGTTCGGAGTTCTAAAGTTCCAAAAATTCAAAAAACACAGATTGATGTAGAAGACGAATCTACAATCACTTGAACATTAGGTGAGTTTTTGGGCTCTAACTTGAGTTTTACAAGTCCAATTCAAGCAATGGAACTTGCTATCCGTAGATTGGAAAAGAAGCTACAAATTTTTAGAAGAGCATAAGTCCAAATTCTGAGTGTTTTGTCGTAGAAATTGCAAAATACAGGGCACTAGTGCTGCAGGTGAAGGTGAAATTGATAGCAGATGCTTTTTTTGTGTATATCTTGAGCTAAAAACCTCTGATTGAGGTGTTCTATATGTCGTTACGTAGCCAAGAAAGAGTTCTTGAAGTTTGGTACAAAGCAGAAGTTCAAATTTAGAGGTTATCATCTATGAAACAGTAAAACATAGAGCAGTATATCTTCACCATAAGAACCTTAATTGCTTTTGGAGGTTCATTTTGTTATGGAACTTCTTCAAGAGAGATTTTTTGGTGTCCGAGCTCTTAATTTTTAGAGCTTGAAAGCATTGTCCATGTATGATCACTGTGATAGCTCTTCCATATGAGAGTAGAGCATGATCTTGTCATGTGTTTGGCATAGTGACAGATGGTGATAAGTTACTCATTATTCTTTCGTTATTGGTTATTTTGTTTGATTGCTCAGTTTACAGAGTATACTATGTCGATTTTTTTTCCAGGATTCTTTCACATCTACTTGATCAGTTTGGAGACTTGGTGAGCAGGCTTATGCTCATGGTTTTTATATGCATGCTAGATGCATGGTTATGTGACATGTGGTTCACATGGTTTCTTCTCCAGTGAGACATTTGTCATGTGAGTTATGCATATGGATATGCAGGTATGATCCTATTGGTGATAGAGTATTGTTTCTAGTCTCCTGTTATATTTATAGTCTCTTGGATTGCCAGCATGGTGTCTTCTCGGTTTGATGGCATTGACTTTTCGAGATGGAAAAATCAGATGTGGCATACATTGGTTCATGCAGGATTACACATGTATGTGTATAGAGATGCATAGAGGCCTTGTGAAATGCCCAACCATGTATGGATGGATATGGATGCATTGGCCAACTTCACTATCTGATTACAACTTGTGGATTCTATATAGGAGTCTGTTATGTATGAGGAGACGAGTAGTGGATTATGGTAGAGACTACATGATATGTATGGGAGTCCATTGACTCATGTGAGACATAGATCACATCGACAACTTTGATGTTGGCATTCTGGTCATGAGGGACATATTCGACGACGTTGCTTCAGGTGGATGCGACGACGACGTTAGAGATATGCATGTGATGCAGGTCAGGTAGTGGTTTTAGGAGAGTTTATGACAGTTGATTATGGTAGCGATAGTTATATCACTTTCTCCTATGGTTTACCTTAGGATTCCTTTTGTTCATTGGAAGGCACACATATGGTTTGGTTTCTTGATGCATTAGCCAGTTTTCATGTTACTCCACATCGTGAGTGGTTTTGTTGATTCTCAGATGAGAGTCATGGATGTGTGCACATGCCCGATGGTATGACATATGATATTGAGGGTGCAAGAGATGTATACCTTATGCTACCTGGTGGAGCATCACTTATACTCAGACATGTATGCTATGTGCCTTCATTCCCTATGAGATTGATTTTGGTTAGCCAATTACAAGAGAGCAGATGTTATGCATTCCTTGGTGAGCATCATTTTCAATTGCAGTTGGGACAACTTATGCTTGTCAGAGGTGCTAGGATTGGGCATAGGTATCCGTGGGAGTTCAACCTTATGTGCTATGTGAGACTCCATGTCTCATTTTATCTACCTACAGATATGTCTATTGACTTCATGATGCACATGTCTGGCAGGATTCAGATGCTCTGATGGATGCACATGTAGAGAATGTTTTGGATGCTCGTGATGCTTATGTAAAGAATGATTTTGTTGATCATATAGATGCTCATATGGAGCACACTTTGGATGATCATTTGGATGCTTTAGAGCATGATGTGGATGCTCATGTAGAGCATTGTGATCATATTCAGTTAGAGTTTGATCATCAGTAGGATCTTGGTGTTGATGTTGTGCAGTTAGCTCACGTGGAGCATGATGATACACTTAGTGTGGTAGAGAAGGATAGCTCTCATGATACACAATGTATGCCAGAGCATACTAGCTCTAATGGTGCACATCTAGACACATCCTTGGTAAAGAGTATGACTGATTTGGATGTTGATGAGTCAGCATCATGCAATGATTCTTGTATTCACTCATGTCAGATGTTGACACAAATATGTCAAGATATGTTGGTCTTGACGATGATGATTTGGATGCCTTGGATACATGCATGGTTGACATACTTAGGTTAGCCAAGATAGCGCAGATTTTGTCCGCATTTGGGAGTCTGCTTGCGAGTTACTATGCTCGAGACCAGATATTGCAATTGCTGTTGGAGCATTTGCACTTGGATTTGTCAATCATTCGATGATTGACACAAGCATAGAGCGAGTGGGAGCTTTGCAAGAACTTCATCAATTCTTGCATCAATTAGATGTGAGCTCGACTCTTATCGATATGAGTCTAGAGCAGTTTGAGGTGCATGGATACACCTTGTTCGAGGTACTTGGTGTAGGCTGATTTGTATGGGTTGAGATCCGGACTCTTCCTGTACATTATTGTATAGTCCTACATCATTCTTTGTATGTTTTACCACTTATGGTCCCATTGATCCTTAAGTGGGAGATTTTTGGGGATGTAAGGTCATGTGACCTTACCCCCATATTCATATATATACACATCATTTATAGAGCATTACCTCAATAGAGATCATTATGTGGGTTTCGAGGCTCCCACACATGTGTCCGCATCTCTCTTGTCCTCTCTCTCCCTCCATTCCCTCCTTGCTCCTGTTGTTCTGCACACCAAAGCCCTTCACGCCTTCCCATAGTCGTCCTATAAAACAATCCTCGACTGTTCATATTCTCTACATCTTCACACACACACACACACACACTTTTCATATCTCTTAGGCACTTTACACACAAATTCTAGTATCTAGTTCCAAATTTTCGCCTAGATTCAAAGTTTGTAATCATCTACACACATTGTAATTGACATTGATATATAAAATAGTTTACGTAGGCTATTTGCTTGCCGTTACACTTAAAAATATTGTCTACTCTCTCTCTCTCTCTTTCTCTCTCTATCTTTCACTCATCTCTTTTTGAGTAATTAAGGTGTGTATGCAAAGGTTCATGTCTTGGAAGATCCTGTAAACTTGTGATTATTATTGTTATTAAGGCCCATCCCTGTTCCAACAAAATGTATGTCATATAATTAGAATGAATCTACACAAGTTCACAAATAGAAAGGCACTTCAGAGAGAAGGATAACCTTACTCTCGTAGGTAAAGCACATCCAAGTGAACTTTATTTTTACATGTGTCCATGTGAGCGGAGGAAAATAATCACATCGTTGATATAAATCTTTGTTCTTGAATTCTCAAATATGTCAAAGCACATGAAAAATACATCTATAGATGATCCAAAGCAAGTGGTGTTAAGCTTGCATTTTACATTATAGAAATGTATCTATCATTTTTCAAGGTTTTCCCACCAAATAGGAAACAAGGTGAGTGCATGTCAAGCTCTTCTTACTGGCATACAATTCCAAAAATGTATGCTTCCCAGTTTCCCTCGATGAAGTGCACCATGGACATTTGATGAAAACCTCAAAAGAGGTTTTCAAAGTAAGAGGCAAGCAAATATCCTCCATTTAAAAATCATCATTCAATAAGACAACTCTGAAGACGATACGACTAAGAATCTTCCCAACTACCAAGCTTTAGGGTTTTGTAGCTGTCAAGTATTATTACATTGACTAGTAACATTGTCATCAAGTAAAAGATGAGGGTAGAATCATTTGGCTTTTTTGCCCCACCATTTACCAAGTTTGACAAATAGCCAATCCTTCCATCCAAAAAAAACATCAATCGATAATGGCATTTGATAGTCTCTGATTGCATATATATACAAGACCTAGTTTACATTTCTATAGGTCTTTGCAAAGGATAGTTCTAAGGATGAGTCATAGCAAGGCTGAAGTAGAGTAATTGCTTTTAAAATATTTGCATGTCGGTCCCATTTCTAATGCGAGAGAAGAACGTGAAAGTAAAGACCAAAAGGGTGAGAGCAAAGCACACGAGTTTGCTTTCCATTCTAATAAAATGTTGAGTTTCCGTCTTAAACTTAAAAACCGTATAACCAATACGGTGCTTGAGGATATGCGAAGCATGATAAAAGAATATTGCACTTGTCCAATTTCATTTTTCCCTTGTCGTATGTGGATGCATTTTCAATCAAATTCCAAAAATGTTAGTCTATAATGGATGAGACCCACAAATCCGCAAAATGCATGCAATTGTCTTCCCATGGTATCCCTAAATATAGTAGGACAATGATTAGTGGATCCCCAAGCACATGCATTGATAGATTTTTCTATCAAATAGGCCACTATCCCTCACATTTTCTCATGCAAAATAGAAAAACATGCTATGGAGTCTCTTACAACACTATATGAGGCAAAAAATGAGGCTCGTGATGCGTATCCATGACAATAGTAGGACATTGAGCACATGAATGAAGGGGATTCAATGGATACTTTTCTAAAATAGATCAAGCGTTTGAGAGATCAACTGATTTTTGCTGATGAAATCTTACTAGATAGATTACTTGTGTAGAATTTTATTAATCCTTTGAGTTGCTCAAATTCCACCATCAATTGGGCGTTAATATTTTTTTAAACTAGGGCAAACATTAATGTGAAGAGGATGATCTTTTAAAACTTTCCTACAAAAGTGAATTAATCCTTGTTTATAAAAACTCTTGTTCATTCTTTTCTAATCAAGTGTCAATTTCTTGGAAGCTCTTGTCATGCTTATGACTAAGGCTTGGTTACACACTTGGGTGCATATGCTTGTGCATGTATGCATGAATCTTCTTGTGTTTGCATAACTACTATTGTTGTGGAGGTCTCCATTTTACCTACTCGCTTCTACGATTGATAATATGTGGATGAGTACAACATCCATCTCACTTGCATTATAGAGATAACTGTTGTTCTAGGGCTCCTTTGCTTATGTTTTGAGAGATTTTCTCTCATTTTGAGCATCTATGGTCTCCGTTAAACCTACACTTCTTGATTTTCTTCTTTCTTATCTTCATCTTTCCACATTCCAATCATATTGCGTAGTAGTTACTAGTAGCATTTTCATGGTGAAATAGGAAAAAAAAGTTAACTCACTGTACTACCACCATATTCATTTGGAAAAAAATACATGTTTAGACATTGTGCGTAATGTCAAAGTGGGAGAATGGTTTCAATGGATGGAGAAAAAGTGATAGAGAAGTGTAACATGGAGCATTAGGAGCACCTGGGCTTACTAGTGAGGAGCACAAAGGTAGACCACATTGTCGATTACTTCATATCAATGAAAGATTGGATATGCATGTTTGTCATTGTGTGGGCAGTAGAGGCATCGTTGTTGGGTGAGCTTTGTACCTAAAACAAGTCTCTTGATCAAAACTCAGTAGGAGGTAGAAGGTTTGTAGAGTGGCACCTTATCGAGTAAATTTAGTAAATTGAGTAAGGGGGAATTTCTTGCACATGCATATGGGAAGGGGCTTCCAACAATGTCTCTATCAGTGTATTAGATATTTAAGAGTGAGGGATACACAAGTGATAAGTTCATTCTTCATGGATTAAGAGAAGTGTTTTGTTCTATCCAAGGCTTGCTGAGGGGTAATGTGGAGAAATTGTTGCCTAGAGAAATTGTCCAATCATAAGTGTACAAGATAAAGATTGAAGCACATACTTAAACATTTGCGGATGAAGGGCCATAAGGATACATCTCCTAAATTTACAAATTCAACATATGAGGGGAAGGTGAATAAAAGTATTTTTCCGTGCTAAGCATATCTTAGGGAACTCGTTCCCCTCAAAATTAAGTCCAAAACTGAGATTTTTGACCATGAAAGGGCATTGCTAGTAAGATTCATAAGGATAGAGGATTTTGATGCCAAGATTATAATAAGTGAGAGACTCCAAATGGAGTTTACACTAAACTCGATGATTACCATGCTTATATGCTTCGAGAGACATTGTTCTCCATTGATTAACCCAAAAGTTCTATATATCAAGTTATTACAACGCTGAGGAAAGGGAGCCCAAGTGGTATAAGTGGAACACATGCAAGAAATCGTAAGGTTTGAGGAGTGGGAGAAGAATGCATCCCAATGATCTCTCTAGTGCACCATTAGGAAAATCATTAAATATCTTCATCCAAAATTTGAGCCATTCACTATCCCAAAGATGGAGCACAGGATCTCATGAGGGCAACCCGTTAAACCATACAAGAATCACCTTAGAAGAAGGTAGGATAAGCCTATTACTACAAAAACAATTTCCCTAGGGTGTTTCTAGACATAGTTACCGTATGTAAGGTATTCTTTTACAAGAAACTCATATTTCCTTTGAGTCCCAGAAGTTGGACAAGTGGCTACACTCACCATTACTTCAAAGAACTAATAGATTATCAAGGAAAAATTTGCTTAACTGTTATCACTTGGAGGTCTGTCTCAACAAGAGAGCCAAGTAAGAGATGAGTACACACTTGTTGAACTAAGAGGTCCCGAATTTAAGCGGAAAAGATCTCAAATAGAGAAAAAAGGAAGAATAATTTCCTTAGCCCATTATGGATTTAAGGGTAATAAGATTGTTGATATATTTAGGTAGTGATGTGTGTGAACACTCTAGGACTGCCGGGGCACTTTTTCCCTCTTTGGGAGGTTTTTTCCCCTGGGTTGTATATACGCCTATTACCCTAAGGGGCTACTTATCTTTGTACATTCTAGTGGTAATACATTCAGTATTGTGTGTTGTGCTCTAAGCTTCTTCTTCTTCCTTGTGCTCTTCGCGTGCTTTCGCAGATGTCTAACTCCAACAATTGGTATCAGAGTAGGTCGCCGCTTCATCTAGGGCGTCGTTGATACTTCTTCGATTGCAATCTCAAAATTGTACGAATTTTGGTGGGCATACTCAGGGTGTTTCAGAGATAAAAAAAACTTTGCTGCGTGGTGCCAAAATTGCGATATGACCTTGTTTTAGCCTCGGAACGTGTTATTCTAGCGCTTGTGTAGGCTATTTCATCTTTTTGTGCCAAAAGTATATACCACTTTCGGTTCACCAGTATGAGCGTCTCAAAGTCTGCTACATGTTTAGTAGAATTCGTCTAGGCAATTGTGTTCAACTTCTTGAGATACAGTCAATTTTCTGCATCAAGGTATTTTACTCATCGGCCATGGCTGAAAACAGTGATGTATTCCATATGTTGGCTATTGAGGATAAGTTGGATGGTACCAACTACCTGTTATGGGCGTATATGATGCGACATGTATTGGTTGCAAAAGGAATGTGGAAAATTGTGTAGAATGTTGAAAGATATCTTGTTACACCTGCGAATACAGGTACTGCAAATACAGGTGCTGGAGCTGATGGAGATGGTGTCGAAGATGGTGATATTATGCAGATTTCTATTCGTGCTACGGTTTATGTTGCACCTACTGCAAAGCAAATTCGTTGGGATGGCAGAGATGCTCAGGCACATGCATTGATAGCTTTGTCTATCAAGCATGCCATTATTCCTCACATTCGCTCTTGCAGAACGGTTAAGGATGCTTGGGATACACTTACCATATTGCACTAGGCTAGGAATGAGGCTCGTGTTTCTTAACTCTGAAAATACTTGGAGAATGAGCACATGAATGAAGGTGATTCTATGGACAGTTTTTTGACAAAGACCAAGAATTTGAAATAATAGTTGATTTTTGCTGATGAAATTATACCAGATAGCTCACTTGTGCAGATCGTTCTGAATGGTCTTCCTGATTCATATAAGAGTTTTCCTTATACTCTTCGGTTGATGATGAAAGGCAATCCAAATGCCTTTTCATTTGAGGAGTTAGTCTCTATTCTGCTGTAGGAAGATCAGTCCAGGCAGAACATGTCCATTATGCGTGTTGCAGATCAAGCTTTTCTGGCTAGTCAGAAGGGCAAAGGAAAATGGAGCTCATCTACTAGAAAGCAAAAATTTGCAAATGTTGCACATTCGAAGAAGGAAGACAAAGATGAAAAGAAATCAGAAAAGTAGAAATTGTTTTGCAAGTACTGTAAAGGAAATGATCATATCATGAACAACTCTTCAAAATTAGTTGCTAAAGAGGCAAAGAAAAAAGAGGCCGGAATGGTTGTTGCAGAGGCCTTTATACCAAAAACAGAGTCTGCTAATCTTTTGTAGGAAGAAGAATGGGCGCTTACTACTGTTTGCAGTTTTGACCCATCTTCTCATGAGCAGTGCATGTCTGTGGTAGACTCAAATGTTTGGTACTTTGATAGTGGGGTGAACAAACATATTACCTCGCAGCACAGTTTCTTCTCTTCACTCGAGCCTGCCCCTACAGGGAATACTGTCACATGCACCAACAACTCCTCTTATCCTATCATGAGAGTTGGTAAGATCATTCTGACTACTGCTAATGGTAGTTCTATCACTTTTTCAGATGCTTTATTTGTGCCAGGGATCAAGAAGAATCTGTTATCAGTTTCGAATTTAGCCAAGATTGGCTTGGTTGTGAAATTTGTTGATGACTGATGTACAGTTCATGATCTGTCAAATGGTGACATGATTATTGCTTCTGGCATTTTATGTCATGGGCTATATAAGCTCATAGACTATGAAAGATTTGTGAATGATTCAGCATGTGCAATACATGATTCTCAGGCTATGTCAGATGCAAAGCTTTGGCATGCACGCTTTGGTCATCTGAATTTTGCTAGTTTGCTACGCCTGTAGAAATCTGAAATGGTGCCCTCTATGCCCAAACTTGAGGCACCCAAAAAACATGTCTGTGAGGGATGTATTTTGGGCAAAATGAAGCATTCCTCCTTTCCAAAAGATGGTTCAGTTCGGGCTACATAGAAATTGTAGCTTGTACAGTGATGTTTGTGGTCCTATATAGACACCCTCTTTTGGAAACTATCTTTACTTAGTGACTTTCATTGATGATTTTTCCAGGCATGCTTGGGTATATCCATTGAAAGCAAAGTCCGAAGTGTTCATGTGCTTCAAACAATTTTTGGTTTTGGCTGAAAATGTTTCAACATGTAAAATGGGCACCCTCCGTTCTGATCGAGGGGGAGAATATATATCTTCTGACTTTTATGCATTTATGGCTAAACGTGGGATAAAACATTAGTGTAGAGTGCCCTATACACCTCAATAGAATGGAGTTGCTGAATGGAAGAACAGGTCATTCATGGAGATGGCGAGGTGTATGGTGAAGAGTCAGGCTTTACCACATAGTTTCTGGCTTGAGACTGTCATGTGTGCAACATATGTACTTAATAGGTGTCCCACTAAAGCGCTGCAGTCTATCACTCCATATGAGGCTTCGATGGTCGAAAGCCATCCATTTCTCATCTGCGTGTTTTTGGTTGTCTGGCATATGCATTAGTGCATGAACAACATCACAAAAAATTGGATGATAAAGCAATAAAATGTATTTTTGTTGGCTACACTTTTGAAAGTAAAGGCTATCGTCTATATCATCCACAGACTAAATGCATTTTGGTTAGCCATGATGTTGTTTTTGTGGAAGATGCTATTCAGCCATTGCTTTCATGTACTAAGGAGACATGTGTTAGCTCCAAAGACATGTATGATACTTTGCTGCCTCTTTTTGTAGGTGGACAATCTAGTGCTGGTCCTAATGAGGCAACTTCTCAGCCTTTGCAGGTTTCATGTGATGATGTAGATCATTCCATTTCTGATGCAAATTTACATGATGGACTTCTTGATGAGAGAGCTGATATTGAGCAGACAAAAACTATGCCAAAATGGTTAGTGCAAACTTTGCGTGACAACAAATTAGATAAACCTCTGTCATATCGTACTCATTCAGGCTCTCATAGTGCTTCTTTTGCATTAGATTGCTATGCTATGGCTGCCTCTGGTCTCTATGATGAGACTAAACCTGTTTCATTTGATGAAGCACAAAATTATGAACATTGGATGGCTGCAATGCAATCTGAATATGATGTTATCATGAAAGGTTATGCATAGGAAAGAGGCATTGATTTTGATGAGACCTTTGCACCTTCTTGTCGAATGACTATTGTTCATAGCATCTGTGCACTTGTAGCTCATCATGGTTGGAATATACATCAGTTTGACATTAAAAAAGGTTTTTTGAATGGTGACTTGCATGAAGAAGTGTATGTTTTTCAGCCCTATGGCTTTGTGTAGAAAGGGCATGAAAACCAAGTGTGCAAGTTAAGAAAGGCTTTATATGGTTTGAAACAAGCACCACGTGCTTGGTATGAAAAGATACATGCCTATCTCATTGCACATGGTTTTGAGAACAGTCCAACTGAAAGCACCTTATATGTTAAGCGTGCTAATGACGTTCTTCAGATCATTGTGCTATATGTTGATGACATGCTGCTCACTGGTCCTCATGAGAAGCATATTGTTGATTTTAAGGCTGATTTGCATGCCTCATTTGAGATGTCTGATTTGGGGCATTTGCATCATTATTTGGGCATTCAATTTTTGCATGTTGATGGTGGAATGGCTTTGTGTCAAACGAAATATATTGACATATTATTACAACATTTTGGTCTTGACGACTGTAAACCTATTGCCACTCCTATGGAGAAATGGTTTACGATTGAGTCTTTAAGATGCTGGGGATGCATTTGATGCTATTCTCTATCCGCAGGCTGTTGGATGCCTCATTTACTTATGCATTATCGACCAGATATTCAGTTTGCTATCTCACAGATGAGCAGGTTCGTGCATTGCCTAGAAGTCAGGCATTGGTAGGTGGTTAAGCACATCTTTCGCTACTTGAGTGGTACCCAACTGCTTGGATTGTTTTATCCCAAGGGGGGGGATCACTACCACTAGATTTGCATACTTTTTCTAACAGCGATTGGGCTGGTTGCTATGTGTCGACTAGTGGTTTTTGCTTCATGCTTGGTAGCTCATGCATATCTTGGCTGAGCAAGAAGCAAACTACTGTGGCCACTTCCAATTGTGAGGCTGAGGAAAAGGCAGCTTTCACAGTGACTGTTGAGTGTGTGTGGCTCAGACGCCTTATGGCTGATTTGGGTGTTAATCAGCCTTCTGCCACCACCATCTTCACTGACAGTCAGAGCGCATTGGCAGTTGCGAGGAACCTTGTGTTCCATGTTCGCAATAAGCATAGTGAGGTGCATTATCATTATGTCAGGGAGAGGTTCTCTGCTGGGGAGATCAGCTTGGCATATGTGCCCACATAGGAGAACATTGCAGAACATTGCTGAAGGCTCTACCTAGGGAGAAGTTTGAAGCTTTTTGTAATATTTACAATCATAACTTTATGATAAACATATGAGTTTTGCAATTGAATCTAATCAAAGTATTTAGAATACATCATTTTCTTAATTTTGAATATCATCATCTATGACACGCACCATGTCACCTACTATTTCCATGTATGAATCATCATTGTGATCTACAGCTAGTTCATGATCAATCCATGGATCATTTGTTAAACTTTCATGAGTTTTAAATTCTCCAAAATTTTGTTATGTTGTTGTAGAAGCAATCTTGGTTGGAGCACGTAACAAATGCATATTAAAAAAAATGTATACCAAATCACAGGCACGTGATATACTTAAGCAAGTTTTTGTGTTTTTTTTTTTTGAATCAAGAAAACCATACACACTCCAATTACATTCACAAATACCGCTTGAAGTTGTTACTAAAAGCACTTTCATAGCTATATGTTGCAACTCCACTCTTTCACCTCCACAATCTTTCCATCATATAGATTTTGAGTCACTTCAATGGCGATAGATCTCAAAAGCTTCCTTCTCGATTTACATAGGCTATGCTTGCATCGAGTGACACTCGACCATTATGTTGACATATTGGATCCAAGACAAACATTGTTCCATATGAATGAGTATGGATTTGTGTCCATCATTTTTGTGCTAACTATACAATCTATGTTTTTCCTTGTGATGCAAAATGATTAAAGTATTTGAATTTTTGAATATATTTTGGCATAATACAATAAAGGTTTCCTATAAAAAATTTATTGGTATCAATGATTCATAAATGTTCCACAAAAGTTTTAGTGATATGGATAATTTTTTCAAGACTATGCCAAAGTTTTTGGACTGTATTATAGACATACACTTTGACGCTGTAACTCCATAAGAAAGATACTTCTATAATCACACCTCCCATCTTCAATGCTTAATCATTTCTACAAGTACTAGCTTGAATTCCAATAATCCACTAAACACAATATAAACTGTTGCAAATCGTGTAGCACCAAAGATATGAAGTGCTTTATTAGGAGATTTTGAACAAAAGAGAGAATCTAAAAATTTATGCTCTTGGATAAATTTGACCACATGATTTGAATCTAGTAAACTTTGTCTAATGAAAGATAATCTACCTATATCTTTCAATAATAGACGTAGTGTATGAGTGTCTTGTAATCCAAAAAGTCTTTGGACTACCCACATAGGATATAGCATGTTCATATATCTTTACAAGGATAGGTGAAATTTTATCCTTAAGAGAAGTATCAACTGCTTCCAAAAACACGCTTCCATTTGGAAATATAACCATGAAATTAATCAATGGCTTCTTATGACATCTTGTCCATCCATCTAGTGCTATGGTGCATCCATAGATGGGTACATAATCCATCATTCTTCATTTTAAAATAGCTTCAGTATTATTCTTCACTTTCTCTACATATTCTATTCACATTTTATTGTAATCTAGCATGATGAAACCTTTCGAGGTCATTGACATCAAATCATCTTTGCGAATAAGATTACAAAAAACTTTGAAAGGAAGTCCACATGCTAGAAATGCTCGAGTTGATTTAAGATGAACCTCAAGACAATCTAGCTTTCTAAAAGCTACATGTTTTATGTTTTGTGATTTAGTATGAACAATATTAAGTGACACATTATTAGATCCACCATTTATGCTAGATTCACCTAGTCCACTCTTTCTTGATGTATTGGAAAAAGGGGAGTAGAACTATCCTAATTATTCTTGAAAGCAAATCAAGATACTTGAGTGGAAATATCAGGAGCATCCTGTGTTTTCATTGATTCATCTATTTGCTATCACTCTAAACTTTGACTACTTCAAAAATACTATGAACTGTTCATGCTGTTAAATATTTTTTATGTGATAGCTTGGGATTCATACTTGTTTGCATAGATTGCAAAATGTGCCCATATATCACTATCTCGATTAGAGCATCATGCAACATTATTACCTATACTAAAAAGATTCTCTTTTATCCGAGTTGCATTGCCTACATAATGATTCCACAATATTTTAATTGTACTGTGGGGACCATTTTTCCTTCTTGATGAATATTCACATATGGCCATTTTTTTCCCTTTCCCATAATGCTTGCTTCAATGGAGACTTTATATCTACAAAAACAAAACATAAATTGATCTCAGGATCTTTTGCTTATGTTTTGAGAGATTTTCTCTCATTGAGCATCTATTGTCTCCATTAAACCTACACTTCTTGATTTTCTTCTTCCTTATCTTCATCTTTTCACATACCAACCCTATATTATAATAGCTGCTAGTACGATTTTCATAGTGAAATAAAAAAATAAAGTTAACTCATTGTACTAACACAATATTCATTTAGAAAAAAAACATGTTTAGACATTGTAGGTAATGTCAAAGTGAGAGAATGGTTTCAATGGATGGAGAAAAAGCGATATAGAAGTGTAGCATGGAGCATTAGAAGGACTTGGGATTTCTATTGAGGAGTACAAAGGTAGACCAAATTGTTGATTACTTCTGTTGGCAGCCGTCAAGGTACCGAAGGACTCACAAGACAAGGAAGCCAAAGAAGGGAGTCAGAGCGGAGAGAAGGCACAAGCAGACTAGGCAGTCAACGAAGATCTAGCAAGTAGGCCATTCAAATTTTTCCAAAACAACATCTTCATAAAAGTGATTCACATCACTACAAATCATTGTAAATACCATTTCACCTTTTTGTAACTCCATTTTGTGCAAGCCGAGGAGTCCTCGAGCTTGAGGAGTATTAGAAGTAGCATCGTACCAATTTTCATAATTTTTAGACTTCGTTTGAGCCTCCAATTAGGCCCTAGAACCTAATTTTTGACTAAGCTGGACACTAGGTCTGCACAGGGCCAAAAGCTAGTCAAAAACTATAAATAGAGCTACAAAGCTCATTTTTGGGGGTAGCTTGTAATAGATTTGAACTTGTATGAGCATTTTGAAAGTAATCTAAAAGAACTCCATTGTCTTCCTCTTTGTCTTACTGTGTATGCACGTGTGCGTGTATGTGTGTGCATGTTAGTGTGCTTCTCACTCACGCACTTGTGCCTTCACTTGCTCGAGGTCATCATACCATCCTCATTTCTTCCAAGATAGACATTAAAGGAGGTGCTACTCATCACTGAGCTACACCAAATTTTGGCGCCGTTGCCGAAGATCGAGCTTTGAGGACGAGCGTGTGATGGTAAGACGTAGAGTTGACTCGTTGGAGTTATAGGTATTTTCTTCACTGTTTTCTATTTTCTTTTGTTTTCTTCATCATCACCATCTCCCACTTCCATCTCCATCATCGCGAAAAAAAATTCAGTTTTTGGTCATATCACCCTATCCACCCCATTCCCCTCGTTTCACTTGTGAGAGAGAGCGAGAGAGCGTTTGTGTGCTTGTGATTTTCTGTGTTTTTTGAGAGTTTCTACAGGAATCAACATCCCCAGCAGCTGCACCAGCTCCAGCAGGTAAAAAATTTGACTGTGCAGGTCCCGAGGGGTTGACCTCTATCAATCGTGACCGACAAAAAAATTGACCTTCTTGCAAAACTAAGTGCATAAATGTGATGTATAGGCCTAGAGCTTCATGAATATGTGTTTGAAATTTTAAAATTCCTCAGTTTTCTGTCAATCGTGATCGACCTATCAATCGTGATCGACAAACCACGACGGACACTTGCTGACCGACCTGTCAATCGCGATCGACCCACCAATCGCGATCGACCCATCAATCGGGACCGACAGAGTCAACGACTGACTGACCACAACTGACAGAACCTACGCGTGACACGTCTCAATCGCGATCGAGCCATCAATCGCGATCGACTAGTTAATCGCGACTGACAGCCCCGATGGACCTGTCAATCGCGACCGACCCCGTCAGCGACTGTTTGACCACGACCGACTGAACACTCACGACGGACCTGTCAATCGCGATCGACCCATCAATCGTGACGGACAGAGTCAATGACCCTTTGACCACGATTGACTGAAAATCCGGGCCACGTGTCAATCGCGATTGACCCATCAATCGCGACTGATAGCCACGACGGACGGACCATTCAATCGCGACCGACACGTCGATCGCGATTGACCTATCAATCACGATTGACAGAGGTTTCGATCGCGATTGACGGGCAAATTTGACCAATTTTTTAGGGCAAAAATAGTGGTCTAAATTTTTGTCAATTTGTGGGGAGCATTTAAGGGTTAGTAGAGCATTGCGAGGCCGACACCCAAAGCATTTCGAGAAGTCGTGTCTGCCTGTTAACCTGTTTTAACACCTGTTTTAGCCCCAAAACCCTGAACTGGCATAACTTTCTCATACGAAATCCGTTTGCTCTGATTTTTGTTTTGTTGGAAAGCTCGTGGAACAAGTGGCTACACTCACCATTACTCCAAAGAACTAATAGATTATCAAGGAAAAATTTGCTTAACTGTTATCACTTGGAGGTCTGTCTCAACAAGAGAGCCAAGTAAGAGATGAGTATACACATGTTGAACTAAGAGGTCCCGAATTTAAGCGGAAAAGATCTCAAATAGAAAAAAAAGGAAGAATAATTTCCTTAGCCCATTATGGATTTAAGGGTGCTAAGATTGTTGATATATTTAGGTAGTGATGTGTGTGAACACTCTAGGACTGTCGGGGCACTTCTTTCCCTCTTTAGGAGGTTTTTTCCCCTGGGTTGTATATACGCCTATTGCCCTAAGGGGCTACTTATCTTTGTACATTCTAGTGGTAATACATTCAGTATTGTGTGTTGTGCTCTAAGCTTCTTCTTCTTCCTTGTGCTCTTCGCGTGCTTTCGCAGATGTCTAACTCCAACAATTGGTATCAGAGTAGGTCGCCGCTTCATCTAGGGCGTCGTTGATACTTCTTCGATTGCAATCTCAAAATTATACGAATTTTGGTGGGCATACTCAGGGTGTTTCAGAGATCAAAAAAACTTTGCTGCGTGGTACCAAAATTGCGATATGACCTTGTTTTAGCCTCGGAACGTGTTATTCTAGCGCTTGTGTAGGCTATTTCATCTTTTTGTGCCAAAAGTATATACCACTTTCGGTTCACCAGTATGAGCGTCTCAAAGTCTGCTACATGTTTAGTAGAATTCGTCTAGGCAATTGTGTTCAACTTCTTGAGATACAGTCAATTTTCTACATCAAGGTATTTTACTCATCGGCCATGGCTGAAAGCAGTGATGTATTCCATATGTTGGCTATTGAGGATAAGTTGGATGGTACCAACTACCTGTTATGGGCGTATATGATGCGACATGTATTGGTTGCAAAAGGAATGTGGAAAATTGTGTAGAATGTTGAAAGATATCTTGTTACACCTGCGAATACAGGTACTGCAAATACAGGTGCTGGAGCTGATGGAGATGGTGTCGAAGATGGTGATATTATGCAGATTTCTATTCGTGCTACGGTTAATGTTGCACCTACTGCAGAGCAAATTCGTTGGGATGGCAGAGATGCTCAGGCACATGCATTGATAGCTTTGTCTATCAAACATGCCATTATTCCTCACATTCGCTCTTGTAGAACGGTTAAGGATGCTTGGGATACACTTACCATATTGCACTAGGCTAGGAATGAGGCTCGTGTTTCTTAACTCCGAAAATACTTGGAGAATGAGCACATGAATGAAGGTGATTCTATGGACAGCTTTTTGACAAAGACCAAGAATTTGAAATAATAGTTGATTTTTGCTGATGAAATTATACCAGATAGCTCACTTGTGCAGATCGTTCTGAATGGTCTTCCTGAGTCATATAAGAGTTTTCCTTCTACTCTTCAGTTGATGATGAAAGGCAATCCAAATGCCTTTTCATTTGAGGATTTAGTCTCTATTCTGCTGCAGGAAGGTCAGTCCAGGCAGAACATGTCCATTAAGCATGTTGCAGATCAAGCTTTTCTGGCTAGTCAGAAGGGCAAAGGAAAATGGAGCTCATCTACTAGAAAGCAAAAATTTGCAAATGTTGCACATTCGAAGAAGGTAGACAAAGATGAAAAGAAATCAGAAAAGTAGAAATTGTTTTGCAAGTACTGTAAAGGAAATGATCATATCATAACAACTCTTCAAAATTAGTTGCTAAAGAGGCAAAGAAAAAAGAGGCCGGAATGGTTGTTGCAGAGGCCTCTATACCAAAAACAGAGTCTGCTAATCTTTTGTAGGAAGAAGAATGGGCGCTTACTACTGTTTGCAGTTTTGACCCATCTTCTCATGAGCAGTGCATGTTTGTGGTAGACTCAGATGTTTGGTACTTTGATAGTGGGGTGAGCAAACATATTACCTCGCAGCGCAGTTTCTTCTCTTCACTCGAGCCTATCCCTACAGGGAATACTGTCACATGCACCAACAACTCCTCTTATCCTATCATGAGAGTTGGTAAGATCATTTTGACTACTGCTAATGGTAGTTCTATCAATTTTTCAGATGCTTTATTTGTGCCAGGGATCAAGAAGAATCTGTTATCAGTTTCGACTTTAGCCAAGATTGGCTTGGTTGTGAAATTTGCTGATGACTGATGTACAGTTCATGATCTGTCAAATGGTGACATGATTATTGCCAATACATGATTCTCAGGCTATGTCAGATGCAAAGCTTTGGCATGCACGCTTTGGTCATCTGAATTTTGCTAGTTTGCTACGCCTGTAGAAATCTGAAATGGTGTCCTCTATGCCCAAACTTGAGGCACCCAAAAAACATGTCTGTGAGGGATGTATTTTGGGCGAAATGCAGCATTCCTCCTTTCCAAAAGATGGTTCAGTTCGGGCTACATAGAAATTGTAGCTTGTACATAGTGATGTTTGTGGTCCTATATAAACACCCATTTTGGAAACTATCTTTACTTAGTGACTTTCATTGATGATTTTTCCAGGCATGCTTGGGTATATCCATTGAAAGCAAAGTCCGAAGTGTTCATGTGCTTCAAACAATTTTTGGTTTTGGCTGAAAATGTTTCAACATGTAAAATGGGCACCCTCCGTTCTGATCGAGGGGGAGAATATATATCTTCTGACTTTTATGCATTTATGGCTAAACGTGGGATAAAACATTAGTGTAGAGTGCCCTATACACCTCAATAGAGTGGAGTTGCTGAATGGAAGAACAGGTCATTCATGGAGATGGCGAGGTGTATGGTGAAGAGTCAGGCTTTACCACATAGTTTCTGGCTTGAGGCTGTCATGTGTGCAACATATGTACTTAATAGGTGTCCCACTAAAGCGCTGCAGTCTATCACTGCATATGAGGTTTCAATGGTCGAAAGCCATCCATTGCTCATCTGCGTGTTTTTGGTTGTCTGGCATATGCATTAGTGCATGAACAACATCACAAAAAATTGGATGATAAAGCAATAAAATGTATTTTTGTTGGCTACAGTTTTGAAAGTAAAGGCTATCGTCTATATCATCCACAGACTAAATGCATTTTGGTTAGCCATGATGTTGTTTTTGTGGAAGATGCTATTCAGCCATTGCTTTCATGTACTAAGGAGAGATGTGTTTGCTCCAAAGACATGTATGATACTTTGCTGCCTCTTTTTATAGGTGGACAATCTAGTGCTGGTCCTAATGAGGCAACTTCTCAGCCTTTGCAGGTTTCATGTGATTATGTAGATCATTCCATTTCTGATGCAAATTTCCATGATGGACTTCTTGATGAGAGAGCTGATATTGAGCAGACAAAAACTATGCCAAAATGGCTAGTGCAAACTTTGCGTGACAACAAATTAGATGCACCTCTGTCATATCGTACTCGTTCAGGCTCTCATAGTGCTTCTTTTGCGTTAGATTGCTATGCTATGGCTGCCTCTGGTTTCTATGATGAGACTAAACCTGTTTCATTTGATGAAGCACAAAATTATGAACATTGGATGGCTGCAATGCAATCTGAATATGATGTTATCATGAAAGTTATGCATAGGAAAGAGGCATTGATTTTGATGAGACCTTTGCACCTTCTTGTCGAATGACTATTGTTCATAGCATTTGTGCACTTGTAGCTCATCATGGTTGGAATATACATCAGTTTGACATTAAAAAAGGTTTTCTGAATGGTGACTTGCATGAAGAAGTGTATGTTTTTCAGCCCTATGGCTTTGTGTAGAAAGGGCATGAAAACCAAGTGTGCAAGTTAAGAAAGGCTTTATATGGTTTGAAACAAGCACCACGTGCTTGGTATGAAAAGATACATGCCTATCTGATTGCACATGGTTTTGAGAACAGTCCAATTGAAAGCACCTTATATGTTAAGCGCGCTAATGACGTTCTTCAGATCATTGTGCTATATGTTGAGGACATGCTGCTCACTGGTCCTCATGAGAAGCATATTGTTGATTTTAAGGCTGATTTGCATGCCTCATTTGAGATGTCTGATTTGGGGCATTTGCATCATTATTTGGGCATTCAATTTTTGCATGTTGATGGTGGAATGGCTTTGTGTCAAACGAAATATATTGACATATTATTACAACATTTTGGTCTTGACGACTGTAAGCCTATTGCCACTCCTATGGAGAAATGGTTTACGATTGAGTCTTTAAGATGCTGGGGATGCATTTGATGCTATTCTCTATCAGCAGGCTGTTGGATGCCTCATTTACTTATGCATTATCGACCAGATATTCAGTTTGCTATCTCACAGATGAGCAGGTTCGTGCATTGCCTAGAAGTCAGGCATTGGTAGGTGGTTAAGCACATCTTTCGTTACTTGAGTGCTACCCAACTGCTTGGATTGTTTTATCCCAAGGGGGGGGATCACTACCACTAGATTTGCATACTTTTTCTAACAGCGATTGGGCTGGTTGCTATGTGTCGACTAGTGGTTTTTGCTTCATGCTTGGTAGCTCATGCATATCTTGGCTGAGCAAGAAGCAAACTACTGTGGCCACTTCCAATTGTGAGGCTGAGGATAAGGCAGCTTTCACAGTGACTGTTGAGTGTGTGTGGCTCAGACGCCTTATGGCTGATTTGGGTGTTGGTCAGCCTTCTGCCACCACCATCTTCACTGACAGTCAGAGCGCATTGGCAGTTGCGAGGAACCTTGTGTTCCATGCTCGCAATAAGCATATTGAGGTGCATTATCATTATGTCAGGGAGAGGTTCTCTGCTGGGGGAGATCAGCTTGGCATATGTGCCCACATAGGAGAACATTGCTGAAGGCTCTACCTAGGGAGAAGTTTGAAGCTTTTTGTAATATTTACAATCATAACTTTATGATAAACATATGAGTTTTGCAATTGAATCTAATCAAAGTATTTAGAATACATCATTTTCTTAATTTTGAATATCATCTATGACACGCACCATGTCACCTACTATTTCCATGTATGAATCATCATTGTGATCTATAGCTAGTTCATGATCAATCCATTGTTGGAGTTAGACGTCTGCGGAAGCACGCGAACAGCACAAGGAAGAAGAAGAAGCTTGGAGCACAACACACAATACTGAATGTATTACTAGAGAATGTACAAAGATAAGTAGCCCATTAGGGCAATAGGCGTATATACAAGCCGGGGGAAAAAAACCTCCTAAAGAGGGAAAAAAGTTCCCCGGCAGTCCTAGAGTGTTCACACACATCACTACCTAAATATATCAACAAATCCCCCCTGGGAGTGATGCGGTGAACAAGGAGCTGGCACTCATGTATAAGGAAGTGCCAAGCTATGTGGAAATCACTCCACAAAAGGAAGTAAGCCCAAAGCTTTGCGGAAAGCTTCAAACTTCTCCCTAGGCAGAGCCTTTGTGAAAAGGTCTGCAATGTTCTCCTGCGTGGGCACATATGCCAAGCTGATCTCCCCAGCAGAGAACCTCTCCCTGACATAGTGATAATGCACCTCAATGTGCTTAGTGCGAGCATGGAACACAGGGTTCCTCGCAACTGCCAATGCGCTCTGACTGTCAGTGAAGATGGTGGTGGCAGAAGACTGGCCAACACCCAAATCAGCCATAAGGCGTCTGAGCCACACACACTCAACAGTCGCTGTGAAAGCTTCCCTATACTCAGCCTCACAACTCGAAGTGGCCACAGTAGGCTGCTTCTTGCTCAACCAAGATATACATGAGCTACCAAGCATGAAGCAAAAACCACTGGTGGACACACGAGTGTCATAGCAACCAGCCCAATCTGAGTCAAAAAAAGCATGCAAATCTGGCGGTAGTGATCCCCCCTTGGGATAAATCAACCCAAGTAGCCGAGTACCACTCAAGTAGCGAAAGATGCGCTTAACCGCTTTCCAATGCGTGACTCCTGGGCAATGCATAAACCTGCTCATCTGTGAGACAGCAAACTGAATATCTGGCCGAGTAATGCATAAGTAAATCAAGCATCCAACAGCCTGCTGATAGAGAACAGCATCAAATGCATCTCCAGCATCATGAAGACTCAATCGTAAACCTGTCTCCATAGGAGTGGCAATAGGCTTACAGTCTTCAAGTCCAAAACGCTGCAATAATGTGTCAATATATTTCGTTTGACACAAAGCCATTCCACCATCAACGTGCATAAACTGAATGCCCAAATAGTGATGCAAATGCCCCAAATCAGACATCTCAAATGAGGCATGCAAATCAGCCTTAAAATCAGCAATATGTGTCTCAATAGGACCAGTGAGCAGCATGTCATCAACATAGACAACAATGATCAGAAGCACATCATTAGCACGCTTAACATATAAGGTGCTTTCAGTTGGACTGTTCTCAAAACCATGTGCAATCAGATAGGCATGTATCTTCTCATACCAAGCACGTGGTGCTTGCTTTAAACCATATAACGCCTTCTTTAACCTACACACCTGGTTTTCATGCCCTTTCTGCACAAAGCCACGGGGCTGAAAAACATACACTTCTTCATGCAAGTCACCATTCAGAAATGCTGTTTTAATGTCCAACTGATGTACATTCCAACCATGATGGGCTGCAAGTGCACAAATGCTCCGAACAATAGTCATACGGCATGTAGGTGCAAAGGTCTCATCAAAATCAATGCCTCTTTCCTGCGCATAACCCTTTGCAACAAGCCTAGCCTTATACCTGTCAACTGTACCATCAGGTTTACGCTTCAGCTTGTATACCCACTTAGTGCCAATGGCCTTCTTGCCAGGAGGCAAGTCACATAAAGACCATGTACCATTCTTCATTATAGCATCATATTCAGATTGCATAGCAGCCATCCAATTTTCTGAATTTTGTGCTTCATCAAAAGAAACAGGCTCATTCTCATCACAGAGACTAGATGCAGCCATAGCATAGCAATCTGATGCAAAGGAGGCACTATGAGAGCCTGAACGAGTACGATATGACAAAGGTGCATCTAATTTGCTGTCACGCAAAGTCTGCACCAGCCATTTTGGCATAGTTTTTGCCTGCTCAATATCAGCTCTCTCATCAACAAGTGCATCATGTAAATCTGCATCAGAAATGGAATGATCTGCATCATCATATGAAACCTGCAAAGGCTGAGAAGTTGCCTCATTAGGACCAGCACTAGCCTGTCCACCTGTAAAAAGAGGCATCAAAGTATCATACATGTCTTTGGAGCTAACAGATGTCTCCTTAGTACATGAAAGCAATGGCTGAATAGCATCTTCCACAAAGACAACATCACGGCTAACCAGAATGCGTTTAGTCTGTGGATGATACAGACGATAGCCTTTACTTTCAGAACTGTACCCAACAAAAATACATTTTACTGCCTTATCATCCAATTTTCTGCGATGTTGTTCAGGCACTAATGCATATGCCAAACAACCAAAAACACGTAGATGAGCAACAGATGGCTTGCGGTCATGCCAAGCCTCATATGGAGTGATAGACTGCAACGCTTTAGTGGGACACCTGTTCAGTACATATGCTGCACACATGACAGCCTCAAGCCAGAAACTATGTGGTAAAGCCTGACTTTTGACCATGCACCTCGCCATCTCCATGAGTGACCTGTTCTTTCGTTCAGCAACTCCATTCTGTTGAGGTGTATACGGCACTGTACACTGGTGTTTTATCCCACGTTCAGCCAGAAATGCATTAAAATCTGAAGACATATATTCCCCCCCTCGATCAGAACGGAGGGTGCCCATTTTACATGCTGACAGATTTTCAGCTAAATCCAAAAACTGTTTGAAGCACATGAACACTTCGGACTTTGCTTTGAGTGGATATACCCATGCATGCCTGGAAAAATCATCAATGAAAGTCACGAAGTAAAGGTAATTTCCAAAAGAGGGTGTCTGCATAGGACCACAGACATCACTATGTACAAGCTGCAATTTCTGCGTAGCCCGAACTGAACCATCTTTTGGAAAGGAAGAACGCTGCATTTTGCCCAAAATACAGCCTTCACAAACATGTTTTCCAGGTGCCTCAAGTTTGGGCAAAGAGGACACCATTTCAGATTTCTGCAGGCGTAACAAACTAGCAAAATTTAGATGACCAAAGCGTGCATGCCAAAGCTTTGCATCTGACATAGCCTGAGAATCATGAATTGCACATGCCGAATCATTCACAGATCTTTCATAGTCTATGAGCTTATACAGCCCACGACATAAAATGCCAGAAGCAATAATCACATCGCCATTTGAGAGATCATGGACTGTACACCTGTCATCAACAAATTTCACAACCAAGCCAATCTTGGCTAATGCAGAAACTGATAACAGATTCTTTTTGATCCCTGGCACAAATAAAGCATCTGACAAAGTGAAAGAACTACCATCAGCAGTAGTCAGAATGATCTTACCAACTCCCATAACAGGATAAGAGGAGTTATTGGCGCATGTAACAGTATTCCCTGTAGGAGTAGGCTCAAGTGAAGAGAAGAAACTGCGCTGCGAGGTAATATGTTTGGTCGCCCCACTGTCAAAGTACCAAACATCTGAGTCTATTGCAGACATGCACTGATCAGGAGAAGATGGGTCAAAACTGCAGACAGTAGTAAACGCCCATTCTTCTTCCTGCACAAGATTTGCAGACTCTGTTTTTGGTGTAGAGGCCTCTGCAACAACCATTCCAGCCTCTTTCTTCTTTGCCTCTTTAGCAGCCAGTTTTGGACAGTTCTTTATGATATGATCATTGCCTTTACAGTACTTACAAAACAATTTCTGCTTTTCTGATTTTTTCTCATCTTTGTCTTGGTTCTTTGAATGTGCAGCATTTGCAGATTTCTGCTTACTAGTAGAAGAGCTCCATTTTCCTTTGCCCTTCTGACTAGCCAGGAAAGCTTGATCTGCAACACGCATAATGGACCTGTTCTGCCTGGACTGATCTTCCTACAATAGAACAGAGACTAATTCCTCAAATGACAAGGCATTCGGATTGCCTTTCATCATCAACCGAAGAGTAGAGGCAAAACTCTGATATGAATCAGGAAGACCATTCAGAACGGTCTGCACAAGTGAGCTATCTGGTATAACCTCATCAGCAGAAATCAATTGTTCCTTCAGGTCTTTGATCTTTGTAAGAAAACTGTCCATAGAATCACCTTCATTCATGTGCTCACTCTCCAACTGTTTTCGGAGGTAAGCAACACGAGCCTCATTCCTAGCCTGGTACAAAGTGGTAAGTGTATCCCAAGCATCCTTTGCTGTTCTGCAAGAGCGAATGTGAGGAATAATGGCACGTTTGACAGACAAAGCTATCAATGCATGTGCCTGGGCATCTCTGCCATCCCAACGAATCTGCTCTGCAGTAGGTGCAACAGAAATAGCAGCACGAACAGGAATCTGCGGAATATCATCTTCGACACCATCTTCATCAGCTCCAACACCTGTATTTGCAGTACCTGTCGTTACATGTGTAACAGGACGTCTTTCAACACCCTGCACAATGTTCCACAATCCTTTTGCAACCAGTACATGTCGCATCATATAAGCCCATAATGGGTAGTTGGTACCATCCAACTTATCCTCAACAGCCAACATACGGAATACATCACTGCTTTCAGCCATGGCCGGTGACTAAAATACCTTGATGCAAAAAATTGACTGTATCTAAAAAAGTTGAACGGAACTGCCCAAACGAGTTCTGCTAGACCTGTAGCAGACTTTGAGACGCTTAAACTGGCGAACAGAAACTGGTATATACCTTTGGCACAAAAGGATGAAATAGCCTGCACAAGCGCTGCGATAGTGTGTTCGGAGGCCGAAACGAGCTCAGATCGCGATTTTGGCACCACACAGCAAAGCTGTTTTGATCTCGGAAACACCCTGAGTATGCTCACCAAATTTCGTGCGAATCTGAGACTGCAAACGGAGGAGTGTCGACCGCGCCCTAGAAGAAGCGACGACCTGCTCTGATACCAATTGTTGGAGTTAGACGTCTGCGGAAGCACGCGAACAGCACAAGGAAGAAGAAGAAGCTTGGAGCACAACACACAAGACTGAATGTATTACTAGAGAATGTACAAAGATAAGTAGCCCATTAGGGCAATAGGCGTATATACAAGCCGGGGGAAAAAAACCTCCTAAAGAGGGAAAAAAGTGCCCCGGCAGTCCTAGAGTGTTCACACACCACTACCTTAATATATCAACATCCATGGATCATTTGTTAAACCTTCATGAGTTTTAAATTCTCCAAAATTTTGTTATGTTGTTGTAGAAGCAATCTTGGTTGGAGCACGTAACAAATGCATATTAGAAAAAATGTATACCAAATCACAGGCACGTGATATACTTAAGCAGGTTTTTGTTTTTTTTTTTTTGAATAAAGAAAACCATACACACTCCAATTACATTCACAAATACCGCTTGAAGTTGTTACTAAAAGCACTTTCATAGCTATATGTTGCAACTCCACTCTTTCACCTCCACAATCTTTCCATCATATAGGAGGTGGATGATTTTGAGTCACTTCAATGGCGATAGATCTCAAAAGCTTCCTTCTCGATATACATAGGCTATGCTTGCATCGAGTGACACTTGACCATTAAGTTGACATATTGGATCCAAGACAAACATTGTTCCATATGAATGAGTATGGATTTGTGTCCATCATTTTTGTGCTAACTATACAATCTATGTTTTTCCTTGTGATGCAAAATGATTAAAGTATTTGAATTTTTGAATATATTTTGGCATAATACAATAAAGGTTTCCTATAAAAAATTTATTGGTATCAATGATTCATAAATGTTCCACAAAAGTTTTAGTGATATGGATAATTTTTTCAAGACTATGCCAAAGTTTTTGGACTGTATTATAGACATACACTTTGACGCCGTAACTCCATAAGAAAGATACTTCTATAATCACACCTCCCATCTTCAATGCTTAATCATTTCTACAACTACTAGCTTGAATTCCAATAATCCACTAAACACAATATAAACTATTGCAAATCGTGTAGCACCAAAGATATGAAGTGCTTTATTAGGAGATTTTGAACAAAAGAGAGAATCTAAAAATTTATGCTCTTGGAT
This sequence comes from Ceratopteris richardii, assembly GCA_020310875.1. Taxonomy (NCBI): domain Eukaryota; kingdom Viridiplantae; phylum Streptophyta; class Polypodiopsida; order Polypodiales; family Pteridaceae; genus Ceratopteris; species Ceratopteris richardii. The sequence continues at coordinate 147,975,889 of CM035411.1, read as the reverse complement.
AAATTTGACCACATGATTTGAATCTAGTAAACTTTGTCTAATGAAAGATAATCTACCTATATCTTTCAATAATAGACGTAGTGTATGAGTGTCTTGTAATCCAAAAAGTCTTTGGACTACCCACATAGGATATAGCATGTTCATATATCTTTACAAGGATAGGTGAAATTTTATCCTTAAGAGAAGTATCAACTGCTTCCAAAAACACGCTTCCCTTTGGAAATATAACCATGAAATTAATCAATGGCTTCTTATGACATCTTGTCCATCCATCTAGTGCTATGGTGCATCCATAGATGGGTACATAATCCATCATTCTTCATTTTAAAATAGCTTCAGTATTATTCTTCACTTTCTCTACATATTCTATTCACATTTTATTGTAATCTAGCATGATGAAACCTTTCGAGGTCGTTGACATCAAATCATCTTTGCGAATAAGATTACAAAAAACTTTGAAAGGAAGTCCACATGCTAGAAATGCTCGAGTTGATTTAAGATGAACCTCAAGACAATCTTGCTTTCAAAAAGCTACATGTTTTATGTTTTGTGATTTAGAATGAACAATATTAAGTGACACATTATTAGATCCACCATTTCTGCTTGATTCACCTAGTCCACTCTTTCTTGATGTATTGGAAAAAGGGGAGTAGAACTATCCTAATTATTCTTGAAAACAAATCAAGATACTTGAGTGGAAATATCAGGAGCATCCTCTGTTTTCATTGATACATCTATTCGCTATCACTCTAAACTTTGACTACTTCAAAAATACTATGAACTGTTCATGCTGTTAAATATTTTTTATGTGATAGCTTGGGATTTATACTTGTCTGCATAGATTGCAAAATGTGCCCATGTATCACTATCTCGATTAGAGCATCATGCAACATTATTACCTATACTAAAAAGATTCTCTTTTATCCGAGTTGCATTGCCTACATAATGATTCCACAATATTTTAATTGTATTGTGGGGACCATTTTTCCTTCTTGATGAATATTCACATATGGCCATTCTTTTCCCTTTCCCATAATGCTTGCTTCAATGGAGACTTTATATCTACAAAAACAAAACATAAATCGATCTCAGGATCTTTTGCTTATGTTTTGAGAGATTTTCTCTCATTTTGTGCATCTATTGTCTGCATTAAACCTACACTTCTTGATTTTCTTCTTCCTTATCTTTGTCTTTTCACATACCAACCCTATTTCATAATAGCTGCTAGTATGATTTTCATAGTGAAATAAAAAAATAAAGTTAACTCATTGTACTAACACAATATTCATTTAGAAAAAAAACATGTTTAGACATTGTAGGTAATGTCAAAGTGAGAGAATGGTTTCAATGGATGGAGAAAAAGCGATATAGAAGTGTAGCATGGAGCATTAGAAGGACTTGGGATTTCTATTGAGGAGTACAAAGGTAGACCAAATTGTTGATTACTTCTGTTGGCAGCAGTCAAGGTACCGAAGGACTCACAAGACAAGGAAGCCAAAGAAGGGAGTCAGAGCGGAGAGAAGGCACAAGCAGACTAGGCAGTCAACGAAGACCTAGCAAGTAGGCCATTCAAATTTTTCCAAAACAAAATCTTCATAAAAGTGATTCTCATCACTACAAATCATTGTAAATACCATTTCACCTTTTTGTAACTCCATTTTGTGCAAGCCGAGGAGTCCTCGAGCTTGAGGAGTATTAGAAGTACCATCGTACCAATTTTCATAATTTTTAGACTTCGTTTGAGCCTCCAATTAGGCCCTAGAACCTAATTTTTGACTAGGCCGGACATTAGGTCTGCACAGGGCCAAAAGCTAGTCAAAAACTATAAATAGAGCTACAGAGCTCATTTTTGGGGGTAGCTTGTAATAGATTTGAACTTGTATGAGCATTTTGAAAGTAATCTAAAAGAACTCCATTATCTTCCTCTTTGTCTTACTGTGTGTGCGCGTGTGCGTGTATGTGTGTGCATGTTAGTGTGCTTCTCACTCACGCACTTGTGCCTTCACTTGCTCGAGGTCATCATACCATCCTCACGTCTTCCCAGATAGACATTAAAGGAGGTGCTACTCATCACTGAGCTACACCAAATTTTGGCGCCGTTGCCGAAGATCGAGCTTTGAGGACGAGCGTGTGATGGTAAGACGTAGAGTTGAATTGTTGGAGTTATAGGTATTTTCATCACTTTTTTCTATTTTCTTTTGTTTTCTTCATCACCCCCATCATCATCACCATCTGCCACTTCCATCTCCATCATCGCGAAAAAAAATTCAGTTTTTGGTCATATCACCCTATCCACCCCATTCCCCTCATTTCACTTGTGAGAGAGAGTGGGAGAGCGTTTGTGTGCTTGTGATTTTCTGCGTTTTTTGAGAGTTTCTGCAGGAATCAGCATCCCTAGCAGCTGCACCAGCTCCAGTAGGTAAAAAATTTGACTGTGCAGGTCCCGAGGGGTTGACCTCTATCAATCGTGACCAACAAAAAAATTGACCTTCTTGCAAAACTAAGTGCATAAATGTGATGTATAGGCCTAGAGCTTCATGAATATGTGTTTGAAATTTCAAAATTCCTCAGTTTTCTGTCAATCGCGATCGACCTGTCAATCGCGATCGACAAACCACTACGGACACTTGCTGACCGACCTGTCAATCGCGATCGACCCATCAATGGCGACCGACAGAGTCAACGACTGACTGACCACGACTGACAGAACCTACGCGTGACACGTCTCAATCGCGATCGAGCCATCAATCGCGATCGACTAGTTAATCGCGACTGACAGCCCCGACGGAGCTGTCAATCGCGACCGACCGAGTCAGCGACTGTTTGACCACGACCGACTGAACACTCACGACGGACCTGTCAATCGCGATCGACCCATCAATCCCGACGGACAGAGTCAACGACCCTTTGACCACGTCCGACTGGAAATCTGGGCCACGTGTCAATCGCGATTGACCCATCAATCGCGATTGACCCATCAATCGCGATTGATAGCCACGACGGACGGACCAGTCAATCGGACCGACACGTCGATCGCGATTGACCTATCAATCACGATTGACAGAGCTTTCGATCGCGATTGACGGGCAAATTCGACCAATTTTTTAGGGCAAAAATAGTGGTCTAAATTTTTGGCAATTTGTGGGGAGCTTTTAAGGGTTAGTAGAGCATTGCCAGGTCGACACCCAAAGCATTTCGAGAAGTCCTGTCTGCCGATTAACCTGTTTTAACTCCTGTTTTAGCCCCAAAACCCTGAACTTGCATAACTTTCTCATACGAAATCAGTTTGCTGTGATTTTTGTTTTGTTGGAAAGCTCGTGGGACAAGTGGCTACACTCACCATTACTCCAAAGAACTAATAGATTATCAAGGAAAAATTTGCTTAACTGTTATCACTTGGAGGTCTGTCTCAACAAGAGAGCCAAGTAAGAGATGAGTACACACTTGTTGAACTAAGAGGTCCCGAATTTAAGCGGAAAAGATCTCAAATAGAAAAAAAAGGAAGAATAATTTCCTTAGCTCATTATGGATTTAAGGGTGCTAAGATTGTTGATATATTTAGGTAGTGATGTGTGTGAACACTCTAGGACTGCCGGGGCACTTTTTTCCCTCTTTAGGAGGTTTTTTCCCCTGGGTTGTATATACGCCTATTGCCCTAAGGGGCTACTTATCTTTGTACATTCTAGTGGTAATACATTCAGTATTGTGTGTTGTGCTCTAAGCTTCTTCTTCTTCCTTGTGCTCTTCGCGTGCTTTCGCAGATGTCTAACTCCAACAATTGGTATCAGAGTAGGTCGCCGCTTCATCTAGAGCGTTGTTGATACTTCTTCGATTGCAATCTCAAAATTGTACGAATTTTGGTGGGCATACTCAGGGTGTTTCAGAGATCAAAAAAACTTTGCTGCGTGGTGCCAAAATTGCGATATGACCTTGTTTTAGCCTCGGAATGTGTTATTGTAGCGCTTGTGTAGGCTATTTCATCTTTTTGTGCCAAAAGTGTATACCTGTTTCGGTTCACCAGTATGAGCGTCTCAAAGTCTGCTACATGTTTAGTAGAATTCGTCTAGGCAATTCTGTTCAACTTCTTGAGATATAGTCAATTTTCCGCATCAAGGTATTTTACTCATCGGAAATGGCTGAAAGCAGTGATGTATTCCATATGTTGGCTATTGAGGATAAGTTGGATGGTACCAACTACCTGTTATGGGCGTATATGATGCGACATGTATTGGTTGCAAAAGGAATGTGGAAAATTGTGTAGAATGTTGAAAGATATCTTGTTACACCTGCGAATACATGTACTGCAAATACAAGTGCTGGAGCTGATGGAGATGGTGTCGAAGATGGTGATATTATGCAGATTTCTATTCGTGCTACGGTTTATGTTGCACCTACTGCAAAGCAAATTCGTTGGGATGGTAGAGATGCTCAGGCACATGCATTGATAGCTTTGTCTATCAAACATGCCATTATTCCTCACATTCGCTCTTGCAGAACGGTTAAGGATGCTTGGGATACACTTACCATATTGCACTAGGCTAGGAATGAGGCTCGTGTTTCTTAACTCCAAAAATACTTGGAGAATGAGCACATGAATGAAGGTGATTCTATGGACAATTTTTTGACAAAGACCAAGAATTTGAAATAATAGTTGATTTTTGCTGATGAAAGTATACCAGATAGCTCACTTGTGCAGATCGTTCTGAATGGTCTTCCTGATTCATATAAGAGTTTTCCTTCTACTCTTCGGTTGATGATGAAAGGCAATCCAAATGCCTTTTCATTTGAGGAGTTAGTCTCTATTCTGCTGGAGGAAGATCAGTCCAGGCAGAACATGTCCATTATGCGTGTTGTAGATCAAGCTTTTCTGGCTAGTCAGAAGGGCAAAGGAAAATGGAGCTCATCTACTAGAAAGCAAAAATTTGCAAATGTTGCACATTCGAAGAAGGAAGACAAAGATGAAGAGAAATCAGAAAAGTAGAAATTTTTTTGCAAGTACTGTAAAGGAAATGATCATATCATAAACAACTCTTCAAAATTAGTTGCTAAAGAGGCAAAGAAAAAAGAGGCCGGAATGGTTGTTGCAGAGGCCTCTATACCAAAAACAGAGTCTGCTAATCTTTTGTAGGAAGAAGAATGGGCGCTTACTACTGTTTGCAGTTTTGACCCATCTTCTCATGAGGAGTGCATGTCTGTGGTAGACTCAGATGTTTGGTACTTTGATAGTGGGGTGAACAAACATATTACCTCGCAGCGCAGTTTCTTCTCTTCACTCGAGCCTACCCCTAGAGGGAATACTGTCACATGCACCAAAAACTCCTCTTATCCTATCATGAGAGTTGGTAAGATCATTCTGACTACTGATAGTTCTATCACTTTTTCAGATGCTTTATTTGTGCCAGGGATCAAGAAGAATCTATTATCAGTTTCGACTTTAGCCAAGATTGGCTTGGTTGTGAAATTTGTTGATGACTGATGTACAGTTCATGATCTGTCAAACGGTGACATGATTATTGCTTCTTGCATTTTATGTCATGGGCTATATAAGCTCATAGACTATGAAAGATTTGTGAATGATTCAGCATGTGCAATACATGATTCTCAGGCTATGTCAGATGCAAAGCTTTGGCATGCACGCTTTGGTCATCTGAATTTTGCTAGTTTGCTACGCCTGTAGAAATCTGAAATGGTGTCCTCTATGCCCAAACTTGAGGCACCCAAAAAACATGTCTGTGAGGGTTGTATTTTGGGCAAAATGCAGCATTCCTCCTTTCCAAAAGATGGTTCAGTTCGGGCTACATAGAAATTGTAGCTTGTACATAGTGATGTTTGTGGTCCTATATAGACACCCTCTTTTGGAAACTATCCTTACTTAGTGACTTTCATTGATGATTTTTCCAGGCATGCTTGGGTATATCCATTGAAAGCAAAGTCCGAAGTGTTCATGCGCTTCAAACAATTTTTGGTTTTGGCTGAAAATGTTTCAACATGTAAAATGGGCACCCTTCGTTCTGATCGAGGGGGAGAATATATATCTTCTGACTTTTATGCATTTATGGCTAAACGTGGGATAAAACATTAGTGTAGAGTGCCCTATACACCTCAATAGAATGGAGTTGCTGAATGGGAAAACAGGTCATTCATGGAGATGGCGAGGTGTATGGTGAAGAGTCAGGCTTTACCACATAGTTTCTGGCTTGAGACTGTCATGTGTGCAACATATGTACTTAATAGGTGTCCCACTAAAGCGCTGCAGTCTATCACTCCATATGAGGCTTCGATGGTCGAAAGCCATCCATTGCTCATCTGCGTGTTTTTGGTTGTCTGGCATATGCATTAGTGCGTGAACAACATCACAGAAAATTGGATGATAAAGCAATAAAATGTATTTTTGTTGGCTACAGTTTTGAAAGTAAAGGGTATCTTCTATATCATCCACAGACTAAATGCATTTTTGTTAGCCATGATGTTGTTTTTGTGGAAGATGCTATTCAGCCATTGCTTTCATGTACTAAGGAGACATGTGTTAGCTCCAAAGACATGTATGATACTTTGCTGCCTCTTTTTCTAGGTGGACAATCTAGTGCTGGTCCTAATGAGGCAACTTCTCAGCCTTTGCAGGTTTCATGTGATGATGTAGATCATTCCATTTCTGATGCAAATTTACATGATGGACTTCTTGATGAGAGAGCTGATATTGAGCAGACAAAAACTATGCCAAAATGGATAATGCAAACTTTGCGTGACAACAAATTAGATGCACCTCTGTCATATCGTACTCGTTCAGGCTCTCATAGTGCTTCTTTTGCATTAGATTGCTATGCTATGGCTGCCTCTGGTCTCTATGATGGGACTAAACCTGTTTCATTTGATGAAGCACAAAATTATGAACATTTATGGCTGCAATGCAATCTGAATATGATGTTATCATGAAAGGTTATGCATAGGAAAGAGGCATTGATTTTGATGAGACCTTTGCACCTTCTTGTCGAATGACTATTGTTCATAGCATCTGTGCACTTGTAGCTCATCATGGTTGGAATATACATCAGTTTGACATTAAAAAAGGTTTTCTGAATGGTGACTTGCATGAAGAAGTGTATGTTTTTCAGCCCTATGGCTTTGTGTAGAAAGGGCATGAAAACCAAGTGTGCAAGTTAAGAAAGGCTTTATATGGTTTGAAACAAGCACCACGTGCTTGGTATGAAAAGATACATGCCTATCTGATTGCACATGGTTTTGAGAACAGTCCAACTGAAAGCACCTTATATGTTAAGCGCGCTAATGACGTTCTTCAGATCATTGTGCTATATGTTGATGACATGCTGCTCACTGGTCCTCATGAGAAGCATATTGTTGATTTTAAGGCTGATTTGCATGCCTCATTTGAGATGTCTGATTTGGGGCATTTGCATCATTATTTGGGCATTCAATTTTTGCATGTTGATGGTGGAATGGCTTTGTGTCAAACGAAATATATTGATATATTATTACAACATTTTGGTCTTGACGACTGTAAGCCTATTGCCACTCCTATGGAGACAGGTTTACGATTGAGTCTTTAAGATGCTGGGGATGCATTTGATGCTATTCTCTATCAGCAGGCTGTTGGATGCCTCATTTACTTATGCATTATCGACCAGATACTCAGTTTGCTATCTCAGAGATGAGCAGGTTCATGCATTGCCTAGGAGTCAGGCATTGGTAGGCGGTTAAGCACATCTTTCGCTACTTGAGTGGTACCCAACTGCTTGGATTGTTTTATCCCAAGGGGGGGGATCACTACCACTAGATTTGCATACTTTTTCTAACAGCGATTGGGCTGGTTGCTATGTGTCGACTAGTGGTTTTTGCTTCATGCTTGGTAGCTCATGCATATCTTGGCTGAGCAAGAAGCAAACTACTGTGGACACTTCCAATTGTGAGGCTGAGGATAAGGCAGCTTTCACAGTGACTGTTGAGTGCGTGTGGCTTAGACGCCTTATGGCTGATTTGGGTGTTGGTCAGCCTTCTGCCACCAACATCTTCACTGACAGTCAGAGCGCATTGGTAGTTGCGAGGAACCTTGTGTTCCATGCTCGCAATAAGCATATTGAGGTGCATTATCATTATGTCAGGGAGAGGCTCTCTGCTGGGGAGATCAGCTTGGCATATGTGCCCACATAGGAGAACATTGCAGAACATTGCTGAAGGCTCTACCTAGGGAGAAGTTTGAAGCTTTTTGTAATATTTACAATCATAACTTTATGATAAACATATGAGTTTTGCAATTGAATCTAATAAAAGTATTTAGAATACATCATTTTCTTAATTTTGAATATCATCATCTATGACACGCACCATGTCACCTACTATTTCCATGTATGAATCATCATTTTGATCTACAGCTAGTTCATGATCAATCCATGGATCATTTGATAAACTTTCATGAGTTTTAAATTCTCCAAAATTTTGTTATGTTGTTGTAGAAGCAATCTTGGTTGGAGCACGTAACAAATGCATATTAGAAAAAATGTATACCAAATCACAGGCACGTGATATACTTAAGCAAGTTTTTGTTTTTTTTTTTTGAATCAAGAATACCATACACACTCCAATTACATTCACAAATACCGCTTGAAGTTGTTACTAAAAGCACTTTCATAGCTATATGTTGCAACTGCACTCTTTCACCTCCACAATCTTTCCATCATATAGGAGGTGGATGATTTTGAGTCACTTCAATGGCGATAGATCTCAAAAGCTTCCTTCTCAATCCATAGGCTATGCTTGCATCGAGTGACACTCGACCATTAAGTTGACATATTGGATCCAAGACAAACATTGTTCCATATGAATGAGTATGGATTTGTGTCCATCATTTTTGTGCTAACTATACAATCCATGTTTTTCCTTGTGATGCAAAATGATTAAAGTATTTGAATTTTTGAATATATTTTGGCATAATACAATAAAGGTTTCCTATAAAAAATTTATTGGTATCAATGATTCATAAATGTTCCACAAAAGTTTTAGTGATATGGATAATTTTTTCAAGACTATGCCAAAGGTTTTGGACTGTATTATAGACATACACTTTGACGCCGTAACTCCATAAGAAAGATATTTCTATAATCACACCTCCCATCTTCAATGCTTAATCATTTCTACAAGTACTAGCTTGAATTCCAATAATCCACTAAACACAATATAAACTGTTGCAAATTGTGTAGCACGAAAGATATGAAGTGCTTTATTAGGAGATTTTGAACAAAAGAGAGAATCTAAAAATTTATGCTCTTGGATAAATTTGACCACATGATTTGAATCTAGTAAACTTTGTCTAATGAAAGATAATCTACCTATATCTTTCAATAATAGACGTAGTGTATGAGTGTCTTGTAATCCAAAAAGTCTTTGGACTACCCACATAGGATATAGCATGTTCATATATCTTTACAAGGATAGGTGAAATTTTATCCGTAAGAGAAGTATCAACTGCTTCCAAAAACACGCTTCCATTTGGAAATATAACCATGAAATTAATCAATGGCTTCTTATGACATCTTGTCCATCCATCTAATGCTATGGTGCATCCATAGATGGGTACATAATCCATCATTCTTCATTTTAAAATTGCTTCAGTATTATTCTTCACTTTCTCTACATATTCTATTCACATTTTATTGTAATCTAGCATGATGAAACCTTTCGAGGTCGTTGACATCAAATCATCTTTGCGAATAAGATTACAAAAAACTTTGAAAGGAAGTCCACATGCTAGAAATGCTCGAGTTGATTTAAGATGAACCTCAAGACAATCTTGCTTTCTAAAAGCTACATGTTTTATGTTTTGTGATTTAGTATGAACAATATTAAGTGACACATTATTAGATCCAACATTTCTGCTAGATTCACCTAGTCCACTCTTTCTTGATGTATTGGAAAAAGGGGAGTAGAACTATCCTAATTATTCTTGAAAACAAATCAAGATACTTGAGTGGAAATATCAGGAGCATCCTCTGTTTTCATTGATACATCTATTCGCTATCACTCTAAACTTTGACTACTTCAAAAATACTATGAACTGTTCATGCTGTTAAATATTTTTTATGTGATAGCTTGGGATTTATACTTGTCTGCATAGATTGCAAAATGTGCCCATATATCACTATCTCGATTAGAGCATCATGCAACATTATTACCTATACTAAAAAGATTCTCTTTTATCCGAGTTGCATTGCCTACATAATGATTCCACAATATTTTAATTGTACTGTGGGGACCATTTTTCCTTCTTGATGAATATTCACATATGGCCATTTTTTTCCCTTTCCCATAATGCTTGCTTCAATGGAGACTTTATATCTACAAAAACAAAACATAAATCGATCTCAGGATCTTTTGCTTATGTTTTGAGAGATTTTCTCTCATTTTGAGCATCTATTGTCTCCATTAAACCTACACTTCTTGATTTTCTTCTTCCTTATCTTCATCTTTTCACATACCAACCCTATTTCATAATAGCTGCTAGTACGATTTTCATAGTGAAATAAAAAAATAAAGTTAACTCATTGTACTAACACAATATTCATTTAGAAAAAAAACATGGTTAGACATTGTAGGTAATGTCAAAGTGAGAGAATGGTTTCAATGGATGGAGAAAAAGCGATATAGAAGTGTAGCATGGAGCATTAGAAGGACTTGGGATTTCTATTGAGGAGTACAAAGGTAGACCAAATTGTTGATTACTTCTGTTGGCAGCAGTCAAGGTACCGAAGGACTCACAAGACAAGGAAGCCAAAGAAGGGAGTCAGAGCGGAGAGAAGGCACAAGCAGACTAGGCAGTCAACGAAGATCTAGCAAGTAGGCCATTCAAATTTTTCCAAAACAACATCTTCATAAAAGTGATTCTCATCACTACAAATCATTGTAAATACCATTTCACCTTTTTGTAACTCCATTTTGTGCAAGCCGAGGAGTCCTCGAGCTTGAGGAGTATTAGAAGTAGCATCGTACCAATTTTCATAATTTTTAGACTTCGTTTGAGCCTCCAATTAGGCCCTAGAACCTAATTTTTGACTAAGCCGGACACTAGGTCTGCACAGGGCCAAAAGCTAGTCAAAAACTATAAATAGAGCTACAGAGCTCATTTTTGGGGGTAGCTTGTAATAGATTTGAGCTTGTATGAGCATTTTGAAAGTAATCTAAAAGAACTCCATTGTCTTCCTCTTTGTCTTACTGTGTGTGCGCGTGTGCGTGTATGTGTGTGCATGTTAGTGTGCTTCTCACTCACGCACTTGTGCCTTCACTTGCTCGAGGTCATCATACCATCCTCACGTCTTCCAAGATAGACATTAAAGGAGGTGCTACTCATCACTGAGCTACACCAAATTTTGGCGCCGTTGCCGGAGATCGAGCTTTGAGGACGAGCATGTGATGGTAAGACGTAGAGTTGACTCGTTGGAGTTATAGGTATTTTCTTCACTGTTTTCTATTTTCTTTTGTTTTCTTCATCACCCCCATCATCATCACCATCTCCCACTTCCATCTCCATCATCGCGAAAAAAAATTCAGTTTTTGGTCACTTCACCCTATCCACCCCATTCCCCTCATTTCACTTGTGAGAGAGAGCGAGAGAGCGTTTGTGTGCTTATGATTTTCTGTGTTTTTTGAGAGTTTCTGCAGGAATCAGCATCCCCAGTAGCTGCACCAGCTCCAGCAGGTAAAAAATTTGACTGTGCAGGTCCCGAGGCATTGACCTCTATCAATCGTGACCGACAAAAAAATTGATCTTCTTGCAAAACTAAGTGCATAAATGTGATGTATAGGCCTAGAGCTTCATGAATATGTGTTTGAAATTTTAAAATTCCTTAGTTTTCTGTCAATCGCGATCGACCTGTCAATCGCGATCGACCTGTCAATCGCGATCGACAAACCACGACGGACACTTGCTGACCGACCTGTCAATCGCGATCGACCCATCAATCACGATCGACCCATCAATCGCGACCGACAGAGTCAACAACTGACTGACCATGACTGACAAAACCTACACGTGACACGTCTCAATCGCGATCGAGCCATCAATCGCGATCGAGCCATCAATCGCGATCGACTAGTTAATCGCGACTCACAGCCCCGACGGACCTGTCAATCGCCACCGACCCAGTCAACGAGTGTTTGACCACGACCGACTGAACACTCAGGACGGACCTGTCAATCGTGACGGACAGAGTCAACGACCCTTTGACCACAATCGACTGAAAATCCGGGCCACGTGTCAATCGCGATTGACCCATCAATCGCGACTGATAGCCACGACGGACGGACCAGTCAATCGCGACCGACACGTCGATCGCGATTGACCTATCAATCATGATTGACAGAGCTTTCGATCGTGATTGACGGGCAAATTTGACCAATTTTTTAGGGCAAAAATAGTGGTCTAATTTTTTGGCAATTTGTGGGGAGGTTTTAAGGGTTAGTAGAGCATTGCGAGGCGGACACCCAAAGCATTTCGAGAAGTCCTGTCTCCCTGTTAACCTGTTTTAACTCCTGCTTTAGCCCCAAAACCTTGAACTGGCATAACTATCTCATACGAAATCCGTTTGCTGTGATTTTTGTTTTGTTGGAAAGCTCGTGGGACAAGTGGCTACACTCACCATTACTCCAAAGAACTAATATATTATCAAGGTAAAATTTGCTTAACTGTTATCACTTGGAGGTCTGTCTCAACAAGAGAGCCAAGTAAGAGATGAGTACACACTTGTTGAACTAAGAGGTCCCGAATTTAAGCGGAAAAGATCTCAAATAGAAAAAAAAGGAAGAATAATTTCCTTAGCCCATTATGGATTTAAGGGTGCTAAGATTGTTGATATATTTAGGTAGTGATGTGTGTGAACACTCTAGGACTGCCGGGGCACTTTTTTCCCCCTTTAGGAGGTTTTTTCCCCTGGGTTGTATATACGCCTATTGCCCTAAGGGGCTACTTATCTTTGTACATTCTAGTGGTAATACATTCAGTATTGTGTGTTGTGCTCTAAGCTTCTTCTTCTTCCTTGTGCTCTTCGCATGCTTTCGCAGATGTCTAACTCCAACAATTGGTATCAGAGTAGGTCGCCGCTTCATCTAGGGCGTCGTTGATACTTCTTCGATTGCAATCTCAAAATTGTACGAATTTTGGTGGGCATACTCAGGGTGTTTCAGCGGTCAAAAAAACTTTACTGCGTGGTGCCAAAATTGCAATATGACCTGTTTTTAGCCTTAGAACGTGTTATTGTAGTGCTTGTGTAGGCTATTTCATCTTTTTGTGCCAAAAGTATATACCTGTTTCGGTTCACCAGTATGAGCGTCTCAAAGTCTGCTACATGTTTAGTAGAATTCGTCTAGGCAATTGTGTTCAACTTCTTGAGATACAGTCAATTTTCTGCATCAAGGTATTTTACTCATCGGCCATGGGTGAAAGCAGTGATGTATTCCATATGTTGGCTATTGAGGATAAGTTGGATGGTACCAACTACCTGTTATGGGCGTATATGATGCGACATGTATTGGTTGCAAAAGGAATGTGGAAAATTGTGTAGAATGTTGAAAGATATCTTGTTACACCTGCGAATACAGGTACTACAAATACAGGTGCTGGAGCTGATGGAGATGGTGTCGAAGATGGTGATATTATGCAAATTTCTATTCGTGCTACGGTTTATGTTGTACCTACTGCAGAGAAAATTCGTTGGGATGGCAGAGATGCTCAGACACATGCATTGATAGCTTTGTCTATCAAACATGCCATTATTCCTCACATTCGCTCTTGCAGAACGGTTAAGGATGCTTGGGATACAGTTACCATATTACATTAGGCTAGGAATGAGGCTCGTGTTTCTTAACTCCGAAAATACTTGGAGAATGAGCACATGAATGAAGGTGATTCTATGGACAGTTTTTTGACAAAGACCAAGAATTTGAAATAATAGTTGATTTTTGCTGATGAAATTATACCAGATAGCTCACTTGTGCAGATCGTTCTGAATGGTCTTCCTGATTCATATAAGAGTTTTCCTTCTACTCTTCGTTTGATGATGAAAGGCAATCCAAATGCCTTTTCATTTGAGGAGTTAGTCTCTATTCTGCTGCAGGAAGATCAGTCCAGGCAGAACATGTCCATTATGCGTGTTGCAGATCAAGCTTTTTTGGCTAGTCAGAAGGGCAAAGGAAAATGGAGCTCATCTACTAGAAAGCAAAAATTTGCAAATGTTGCACATTCGAAGAAGGAAGACAAAGATGAAAAGAAATCAGAAAAGTAGAAATTGTTTTGCAAGTACTGTAAAGGAAATGATCATATCATAAACAACTCTTCAAAATTAGTTGCTAAAGAGGCAAAGAAAAAAGAGGCCGGAATGGTTGTTCAGAGGCCTCTATACCAAAAACAGAGTCTGCTAATCTTTTGTAGGAAGAAGAATGGGCGCTTACTACTGTTTGCCATTTTGACCCATCTTCTCATGAGCAGTGCATGTCTGTGGTAGACTCAGATGTTTGGTACTTTGATAGTGGGGTGAACAAACATATTACCCCGCAGCGCAGTTTCTTCTCTTCACTCGAGCCTACCCCTACAGGGAATACTGTCACATGCACCAACAACTCCTCTTATCCTATCATGAGAGTTGGTAAGATCATTCTGACTACTGCTAATGGTAGTTCTATCACCTTTTCAGATGCTTTATTTGTGCCAGGGATCAAGAAGAATCTGTTATCAGTTTCGACTTTAGCCAAGATTGGCTTGGTTGTGAAATTTTTTGATGACTGATGTACAGTTCATGATCTGTCAAATGGTGACATGATTATTGCTTCTGGCATTTTATGTCATGGGCTATATAAGCTCATAGACTATGAAAGATTTGTGAATGATTCAGCATGTGCCATACATGATTCTCAGGCTATGTCAGATGCAAAGCTTTGGCATGCACGCTTTGGTCATCTGAATTTTGCTGGTTTGCTACGCCTGTAGAAATCTGAAACGGTGTCCTCTATGCCCAAACTTGAGGCACCCAAAAAACATGTCTGTGAGGGCTGTATTTTGGGCAAAATGCAGCATTCCTCCTTTCCAAAAGATGGTTCAGTTCGGGCTACATAGAAATTGTAGCTTGTACATAGTGATGTTTGTGGTCCTATATAGACACCCTCTTTTGGAAACTATCTTTACTTAGTGACTTTCATTGATGATTTTTCTAGGCATGCTTGGGTATATCCATTGAAAGCAAAGTCCGAAGTGTTCATGTGCTTCAAACAATTTTTGGTTTCGGCTGAAAATGTTTCAACATGTAAAATGGGCACCCTCCGTTCTGATCGAGGGGGAGAATATATATCTTCTGGATTTTATGCATTTATGGCTAAACGTCGGATAAAACATTAGTGTAGAGTGCCCTATACACCTCAATAGAATGGAGTTGCTGAATGGAAGAACAGGTCATTCATGGAGATGGTGAGGTGTATGGTGAAGAGTCAGGCTTTACCACATAGTTTCTGGCTTGAGGCTGTCATGTGTGCAACATATGTACTTAATAGGTGTCCCACTAAAGCGCTGCAGTCTATCACTCCATATGAGGCTTCGATTGTCGAAAGCCATCCATTGCTCATCTGCGTGTTTTTGGTTGTCTGGCATATGCATTAGTGCGTGAACAACATCACAGAAAATTGGATGATAAAGCAATAAAATGTATTTTTGTTGGCTACAGTTTTGAAAGTAAAGGCTATCGTCTATATCATCCACAGACTAAATGCATTTTGGTTAGCCATGATGTTGTTTTTGTGGAAGATGCTATTGAGCCATTGCTTTCATGTACTAAGGAGACATGTGTTAGCTCCAAAGACATGTATGATACTTTGCTGCCTCTTTTTATAGGTGGACAATCTAGTGCTGGTCCTAATGAGGCAACTTCTCAGCCTTTGCAAGTTTCATGTGATGATGTAGATCATTCCATTTCTGATGCAAATTTACATGATGGACTTCTTGATGAGAGAGCTGATATTGAGCAGACAAAAACTATGCCAAAATGGCTAGTGCAAACTTTGCGTTGACAACAAATTAGATGCACCTCTGTCATATCGTACTCGTTCAGGCTCTCATAGTGCTTCTTTTGCATTAGATTGCTATGCTATGGCTGCCTCTGGTCTCTATGATGAGACTAAACCTGTTTCATTTGATGAAGCAGAAAATTATGAACATTGGATGGCTGCAATGCAATCTGAATATGATGTTATCATGAAAGGTTATGCATAGGAAAGAGGCATTGATTTTGATGAGACCTTTGCACCTTCTTGTCGAATGACTATTGTTCATAGCATCTGTGCACTTGTAGCTCTTCATGGTTGGAATATACATCAGTTTGACATTAAAAAAGGTTTTCTGAATGGTGACTTGCATGAAGAAGTGTATGTTTTTCAGCCTATGGCTTTGTGTAGAAAGGGCATGAAAACCAAGTGTGCAAGTTAAGAAAGGCTTTATATGGTTTGAAACAAGCACCACGTGCTTGGTATGAAAAGATACATGCCTATCTGATTGCACATGGTTTTGAGAACAGTCCAACTGAAAGCACCTTATATGTTAAGCGCGCTAATGACGTTCTTCAGATCATTGTGCTATATGTTGATGACATGCTGCTCATTGGTCCTCATGAGAAGCATATTGTTGATTTTAAGGCTGATTTGCATGCCTCATTTGAGATGTCTGATTTGGGGCATTTGCATCATTATTTGGGCATTCAAGTTTTGCATGTTGATGGTGGAATGGCTTTGTGTTCAACGAAATATATTGACATATTATTACAACATTTTGGTCTTGACGATTGTAAGCCTATTGCCACTCCTATGGAGACAGGTTTACAATTGAGTCTTTAAGATGTTGGGGATGCATTTGATGCTATTCTCTATCAGCAGGCTGTTGGATGCCTCATTTACTTATGCATTATCGACCAGATATTCAGTTTGCTATCTCACAGATGAGCAGGTTCATGCATTGCCTAGGAGTCAGGCATTGGTAGGCGGTTAAGCACATCTTTCGCTACTTGAGTGGTACCCAACTGCTTGGATTGTTTTATCCCAAGGGGGGGGATCACTACCAATAGATTTGTATACTTTTTCTAACAGCGATTGGGCTGGTTGCTATGTGTCGACTAGTGGTTTTTGCTTCATGCTTGGTAGCTCATGCATATCTTGGCTGAGCAAGAAGCAAACTACTGTGGCCACTTCCAATTGTGAGGCTGAGGATAAGGCAGCTTTCACAGTGACTGTTGAGTGTGTGTGGCTTAGACTCCTTATGGCTGATTTGGGTGTTGGTCAGCCTTCTGCCACCACCATCTTCACTGATAGTCAGAGCGCATTGGCAGTTGCGAGGAACCTTGTGTTCCATGCTCGCAATAAGCATATTGAGGTGCATTATCATTATGTGAGGGAGAGGTTCTCTGCTGGGGAGATCAGCTTGGCATATGTGCCCACATAGGAGAACATTGCACAACATTGCTGAAGGCTCTACCTAGGGAGAAGTTTGAAGCTTTTTGTAATATTTACAATCATAATTTTATGATAAACATATGAGTTTTGTAATTGAATCTAATCAAAGTATTTAGAATACATCATTTTCTTATTTTTGAATATCATCATCTATGACACGCACCATGTCACCTACTACGTTTGTGTGCTTGTGATTTTCTGTGTTTTTTGAGAGTTTTTGTAGGAATCAACATCCCCATCAGCTGCACCAGCTATAGCAGGTAAAAAATTTGACTGTGCAGGTCCCGAGGAGTTGACCTCTATCAATCGTGACCAAAAAAAAATTGACCTTCTTGCAAAACTAAGTGCATAAATGTGATGTATAGGCCTAGAGCTTCATGAATATGTGGTTGAAATCTTAAAATTCCTCAGTTTTGTGTCAATCGCGATCGACCTGTCAATAGCAATCGACAAACCACGACGGACACTTGCTGACCGACCTCTCAATCGCGATCGACCCATCAATCGCGATCGACTCATCAATCCCGACCGACACAATCAACGACTGACTGACCATGACTGATAGAACCTACGTGTGACACGTCTCAGTCGTGATCGAGCCATCAATCGCGACTGACAGCCCCGACGGACCTATCAATCGCGACCGACCGAGTCAACGACTATTTGACCACGACCGACTAAACACTCACGACGGACCTATCAAACGCGACGGACAGAGTCAACGACCCTTTGACCACGATCGACTGAAAATCCGGGCCACGTGTCAATCGCGATTGACCCATCAATCGCGACTGATAGCCACTGCGGACGGACCAGTCAATCGCGACCGACACGTCGATCGCGATTGACCTATCAATCATGAGTGACAGAGCTTTCGATCGCGATTGACGGGCAAATTCGACCAATTTTTTAGGGCAAAAATAGTGGTCTAAATTTTTGGCAATTTGTGGGGAGCTTTTAAGGGTTAGTAGAGCATTGCGAGGCCGACACCCAAAGCATTTTGAGAAGTCCTGTCTGCCTGTTAACCTGTTTTAATTCCTGTTTTAGCCCCAAAACCCTGAACTGGCATAACTATCTCATACGAAATCCGTTTGCTGTTATTTTTGTTTTGTTGGAAAGCTCGTGGGACAAGTGGCTACACTCACCATTACTCCAAAGAACTAATATATTATCAAGGAAAAATTTGCTTAACTGTTATCACTTGGAGTTCTGTCTCAACAAGAGAGCCAAGTAAGAGATGAGTACACACTTGTTGAACTAAGAGGTCCCGAATTTAAGCGGAAAAGATCTCAAATAGAAAAAAAAAGGAAGAATAATTTCCTTAGCCCATTATGGATTTAAGGGGGCTAAGATTGTTGATATATTTAGGTAGTGATGTGTGTGAACACTCTAGGACTGTCGGGGCACTTTTTTCCCTCTTTAGGAGGTTTTTTCCCCTGGGTTGTATATACGCCTATTGCCCTAAGGGGCTACTTATCTTTGTACATTCTAGTGGTAATACATTCAGTATTGTGTGTTGTGCTCTAAGCTTCTTCTTCTTCCTTGTGCTCTTCGCGTGCTTTCGCAGATGTCTAACTCCAACAATTGGTATCAGAGTAGGTCGCCGCTTCATCTAGGGCGACGTTGATACTTCTTCGATTGCAATCTCAAAATTGTACGAATTTTGGTGGGCATACTCAGGGTGTTTCAGAGATATAAATAACTTTGCTGCGTGGTGCCAAAATTGCGATATGACCTTGTTTTAGCCTCAGAACGTGTTATTGTAGCGCTTGTGTAGGCTATTTCATCTTTTTGTGCCAAAAGTATATACCTGTTTCGGTTCACCAATATGAGCGTCTCAAAGTCTGCTACATGTTTAGTAGAATTCGTCTAGGCAATTGTGTTCAACTTCTTGAGATACAGTCAAGTTTCTGCATCAAGGTATTTTACTCATCGGCCATGGCTGAAAGCAGTGATGTATTCCATATGTTGGCTATTGAGGATAAGTTGGATGGTACCAACTACCTGTTATGGGCGTATATGATGCGACATGTATTGGTTGCAAAAGGAATGTGGAAAATTATGTAGAATGTTGAAAGATATCTTGTTACACCTGCGAATACAAGTACTGCAAATACAGGTGCTGGAGTTGATGGAGATGGTGTCGAAGATGGTGATATTATGCAGATTTCTATTCGTGCTACGTTTTATGTTGCACCTACTGCAGAGCAAATTCGTTGGGATGGCAGAGATGCTCAGGCACATGCATTGATAGCTTTGTCTATCAAACATGCCATTATTCCTCACATTTGCTCTTGCAGAACGGTTAAGGATGCTTGGGATACACTTACCATATTGCACTAGGCTAGGAATGAGGCTCGTGTTTCTTAACTCTGAAAATACTTGGAGAATGAGCACATGAATGAAGGTGATTCTATGGACAGTTTTTTGACAAAGACCAAGAATTTGAAATAATAGTTGATTTTTGCTGATGAAATTATACCAGATAGCTCACTTGTGCAGATTGTTCTGAATGGTCTTCCTGATTCATATAAGAGTTTTCCTTCTACTCTTTGGTTGATGATGAAAGGCAATCCAAATACCTTTTCATTTGAGGAGTTAGTCTCTATTCTGCTGCAGGAAGATCAGTCCAGGCAGAACATGTCCATTATGCGTGTTGCAGATCAAGCTTTTCTGGCTAGTCAGAAGGGCAAAGGAAAATGGAGCTCATCTACTAGAAAGTAAAAATTTGCAAATGTTGCACATTCGAAGAAGGAAGACAAAGATGAAAAGAAATCAGAAAAGTAGAAATTGTTTTGCAAATACTCTAAAGGAAATGATCATATCATAAACAACTCTTAAAAATTAGTTGCTAAAGAGGCAAAGAAAAAAGAGGTTGGAATGGTTGTTGCAGAGGCCTCTATACCAAAAACAGAGTGTGCTAATCTTTTGTAGGAAGAAGAATGGGCGCTTACTACTGTTTGCAGTTTTGACCCATCTTCTCATGAGCAGTGCATGTCTGTGGTAGACTCAGATGTTTGGTACTTTGATAGTGGGGTGAACAAACATATTACCTCGCAGCGCAAATCCTTCTCTTCACTCGAGCCTACCCCTACAGGGAATACTGTCACATGCACCAACAACTCCTCTTATCCTATCATGAGAGTTGGTAAGATCATTCCAACTACTGCTAATGGTAGTTCTATCACTTTTTTAGATGCTTTATTTGTGCCAGGGATCAAGAAGAATCTGTTATCAGTTTCGACTTTAGCCAAGATTGGCTTGGTCGTGAAATTTGTTGATGACTGATGTACAGTTCATGATCTGTCAAATGGTGACATGATTATTGCTTCTGGCATTTTATGTCATGGGCTATATAAGCTCATAGACTATGAAAGATTTGTGAATGATTCAGCATGTGCAATACATGATTCTCAGGCTATGTCAGATGCAAAGCTTTGGCATGCACGCTTTGGTCATCTGAATTTTGCTAGTCTGCTACGCCTGTAGAAATCTGAAACGGTGTCCTCTATGCCCAAACTTGAGGCACCCAAAAAACATGTCTGTGAGGGCTGTATTTTGGGCAAAATGCAGCATTCCTCCTTTCCAAAAGATGGTTCAGTTCGGGCTACATAGAAATTGTAGCTTGTACATAGTGATGTTTGTGGTCCTATATAGACACCCTCTTTTGGAAACTATCTTTACTTAGTGACTTTCATTGATGATTTTTCTAGGCATGCTTGGGTATATCCATTGAAAGCAAAGTCCGAAGTGTTCATGTGCTTCAAATAATTTTTGGTTTTGGCTGAAAATGTTTCAACATGTAAAATGGGCACCCTCCGTTCTGATCGAGGGGGAGAATATATATCTTCTGGCTTTTATGCATTGATGGCTAAACGTGGGATAAAACATTAGTGTAGAGTGCCCTATACACCTCAATAGAATGGAGTTGTTGAATGGAAGAACAGGTCATTCATGGAGATGGCGAGGTGTATGGTGAAGAGTCAGGCTTTACCACATAGTTTCTGGCTTGAGGCTGTCATGTGTGCAACATATGTACTTAATAGGTGTCCCACTAAAGCACTGCAGTCTATCACTCCATATGAGGCTTTGATGGTCGAAAGCCATCCATTCCTCATCTGCGTGTTTTTGGTTGTCTGGCATATGCATTAGTGCGTGAACAACATCACAGAAAATTGGATGATAAAGCAATAAAATGTATTTTTTTTGGCTATAGTTTTGAAAGTAAAGGCTATCGTCTATATCATCCACAGACTAAATGCATTTTGGTTAGCCATGATGTTGTTTTTGTGGAAGATGCGATTTAGCCATTGCTTTCATGTACTAAGGAGACATGTGTTAGCTCCAAAGACATGTATGATACTTTGCTGCCTCTTTTTATAGGTGGACAATCTAGTGCTGGTCGTAATGAGGAAACTTCTCAGCCTTTGCAGGTTTCATGTGATGATGTAGATCATTCCATTTCTCATGCAAATTTACATGATGGACTTCTTGACGAGAGAGGTGATATTGAGCAGACAAAAACTATGCCAAAATGGCTAGTGCAAACTTTGCGTGACAACAAATTAGATGCACCTCTGTCATATCGTACTCGTTCAGGCTCTCATAGTACTTCTTTTGCATTAGATTGCTATGCTATGGCTGCCTCTGGTCTCTATGATGAGACTAAACCTGTTTCATTTGATGAAGCACAAAATTATGAACATTGGATGGCTGCAATGCAATCTGAATATGCTGTTCTCATGAAAGGTTATGCATAGGAAAGAGGCATTGATTTTGATGAGACCTTTGCACCTTCTTGTCGAATGACTATTGTTCATAGCATCTGTGCACTTGTAGCTCATCATGGTTGGAATATACATCAGTTTGACATTAAAAAAGGTTTTCTGAATGGTGACTTGCATGAAGAAGTGTATGTTTTTCAGCCCTATGGCTTTGTGTAGAAAGGGCATGAAAACCAAGTGTGCAAGTTAAGAAAGGCTTTATATGGTTTGAAACAAGCACCACGTGCTTGGTATGAAAAGATACATGCCTATCTGATTGCACATGGTTTTGAGAACAGTCCAACTGAAAGCACCTTATATGTTAAGCGCGCTAATGACGTTCTTCAGATCATTGTGCTATATGTTGATGACATGCTGCTCACTGGTCCTCATGAGAAGCATATTGTTGATTTTAAGGCTGATTTGCATGCCTCATTTGAGATGTCTGATTTGGGGCATTTGCATCATTATTTGGGCATTCAATTTTTGCATGTTGATGGTGGAACGACTTTGTGTCAAACGAAATATATTGACATATTATTACAACATTTTGGTCTTCACGACTGTAAGCCTATTGCCACTCCTATGGAGACAGGTTTACGATTGAGTCTTTAAGATGCTGGGGATGCATTTGATGCTATTCTCTATCAGCAGGCTGTTGGATGCCTCATTTACTTATGCATTATCGACCAGATATTCAGTTTGCTATCTCACAGATGAGCAGGTTCATGCATTGCCTAGGAGTCAGGCATTGGTAGGCGGTTAAGCACATCTTTCGCTACTTGAGTGGTACCCAACTGCTTGGATTGTTTTATCCCAAGGGGGGGGATCACTACCACTAGATTTGCATACTTTTTCTAACAGCGATTGGGCTGATTGCTATGTGTCGACTAGTGGTTTTTGCTTCATGCTTGGTAGCTCATGCATATCTTGGCTGAGCAAGAAGCAAACTGCTGTGGCCACTTCCAATTGTGAGGCTGAGGATAAGGCAGCTTTCACAGTGACTGTTGAGTGTGTGTGGCTTAGACGCCTTATGGCTGATTTGGGTGTTGGTCAGCCTTCTGCCACCACCATCTTCACTGACAGTCAGAGCGCATTGGCAGTTGCGAGGAACCTTGTGTTCCATGCTCGCAATAAGCATATTGAGGTGCATTATCATTATGTCAGGGAGAGGTTCTCTGCTGGGGAGATCAGCTTGGCATATGTGCCCACATAGGAGAACATTGCAGAACATTGCTGAAGGCTCTACCTAGGGAGAAGTTGGAAGCTTTTTGTAATATTTACAATCATAACTTTATGATAAACATATGAGTTTTGCAATTGAATCTAATCAAAGTATTTAGAATACATCATTTTCTTAATTTTGAATATCATCATCTATGACACGCACCATGTCACCTACTATTTCCATGTATGAATCATCATTGTGATCTACAGCTAGTTCATGATCAATCCATGGATCATTTGTTAAACTTTCATGAGTTTTAAATTCTCCAAAATTTTGTTATGTTGTTGTAGAAGCAATCTTGGTTGGAGCACGTAACAAATGCATATTAGAAAAAATGTATACCAAATCACAGGCACGTGATATACTTAAGCAAGTTTTTGTTTTTTTTTTTTTGAATCAAGAAAACCATACACACTCCAATTACATTCACAAATACCGCTTGAAGTTGTTACTAAAAGCACTTTCATAGCTATATGTTGCAACTCCACTCTTTCACCTCCACAATCTTTCCATCATATAGGAGGTGGATGATTTTGAGTCACTTCAATGGCGATAGATCTCAAAAGCTTCCTTCTCGATTTACATAGGCTATGCTTGCATCGAGTGACACTCGACCATTAAGTTGACATATTGGATCCAAGACAAACATTGTTCCATATGAATGAGTATGGATTTGTGTCCATCATTTTTGTGCTAACTATACAATCTATGTTTTTCCTTGTGATGCAAAATGATTAAAGTATTTGAATTTTTGAATATATTTTGGCATAATACAATAAAGGTTTCCTATAAAAAATTTATTGGTATCAATGATTCATAAATGTTCCACAAATGTTTTAGTGATATGGATAATTTTTTCAAGACTATGCCAAAGTTTTTGGACTGTATTATAGACATACACTTTGACGCCGTAACTCCATAAGAAAGATACTTCTATAATCACACCTCTCATCTTCAATGCTTAATCATTTCTACAAGTACTAGCTTGAATTCCAATAATCCACTAAACACAATATAAACTGTTGCAAATCGTGTAGCACCAAAGATATGAAGTGCTTTATTAGGAGATTTTGAACAAAAGAGAGAATCTAAAAATTTATGCTCTTGGATAAATTTGACCACATGATTTGAATCTAGTAAACTTTGTCTAATGAAAGATAATCTACCTATATCTTTCAATAATAGAAGTAGTGTATGAGTGTCTTGTAATCCAAAAAGCTACATGTTTTATGTTTTGTGATTTAGTATGAACAATATTAAGTGACACATTATTAGATCCACCATTTCTGCTAGATTCACCTAGTCCACTCTTTCTTGATGTATTGGAAAAAGGGGAGTAGAACTATCCTAATTATTCTTGAAAACAAATCAAGATACTTGAGTGGAAATATCAGGAGCATCCTCTGTTTTCATTGATACATCTATTCACTATCACTCTAAACTTTGACTACTTCAAAAATACTATGAACTGTTCATGCTGTTAAATATTTTTTATGTGATAGCTTGGGATTTATACTTGTTTGCATAGATTGCAAAATGTGCCCATATATCACTATCTCGATTAGAGCATCATGCACCATTATTACCTATACTAAAAAGATTCTCTTTTATCCGAGTTGCATTGCCTACATAATGATTCCACAAAATTGTAATTGTAGTGTGGGGACGATTTTTCCTTCTTCATGAATATTCACATATGGCCATTTTTTTCCCTTTCCCATAATGCTTGCTTCAATGGAGACTTTATATCTACAAAAACAAAACATAAATCGATCTCAGGATCTTTTGCTTATGTTTTGAGAGATTTTCTCTCATTTTGAGCATCTATTGTCTCCATTAAACCTACAGTTCTTGATTTTCTCCTTCCTTATCTTCATCTTTTCACATACCAACCCTATTTCATAATAGCTGCTAGTACGATTTTCATAGTGAAATAAAAAAATAAAGTTAACTCATTGTACTAACACAATATTCATTTAGAAAAAAAACATGTTTAGACATTGTAGGTAATGTCAAAGTGAGAGAATGGTTTCAATGGATGGAGAAAAAGCGATATAGAAGTGTACCATGGAGCATTAGAAGGACTTGGGATTTCTATTGAGGAGTACAAAGGTAGACCAAATTGTTGATTACTTCTGTTGGCAGCAGTCAAGGTACCGAAGGACTCACAAGACAAGGAAGCCAAAGAAGGGAGTCAGAGTGGAGAGAAGGCACAAGCAGACTAGGGAGTCAACGAAGATCTAGCAAGTAGGCCATTCAAATTTTTCCAAAACAACATCTTCATAAAAGTGATTCTCATCACTACAAATCATTGTAAATACCATTTCACATTTTTATAACTCCATTTTGTGCAAGCCGAGGAGTCCTCGAGCTTGAGGAGTATTAGAAGTAGCATCGTACCAATTTTCATAATTTTTAGACTTCGTTTGAGCGTCCAATTAGGCCCTAGAACCTAATTTTTGAGTAGGCCGGACACTAGGTGTGCATAGGGCGAAAAGCTAGTCAAAAACTATAAATAGAGCTAGAGAGCTCATTTTTGGGGGTAGCTTGTAATAGATTTGAACTTGTATGAGCATTTTGAAAGTAATCTAAAAGAACTCCATTGTCTTCCTCTTTGTCTTACTGTGTGTGCGCGTGTGCGTGTATGTGTGTGCATGTTAGTGTGCTTCTCACTCACGCACTTGTGCCTTCACTTGCTCGAGGTCATCATACCATCCTCACGTCTTCCCAGATAGACATTAAAGGAGGTGCTACTCATCACTGAGCTTTACCAAATTTTGGTGCCGTTGCCGGAGATCGAGCTTTGAGGACGAGCGTGTGATGGTAAGACGTAGAGTTGACTCGTTGGAGTTATAGGTATTTTCATAACTTTTTTCTATTTTCTTTTGTTTTCTTCATCACCCCCATCATCATCACCATCTCCCACTTCCATCTCCATCATCGCGAAAGAAAATTCAGTTTTTGGTCATATCACCCTATCCACCCCATTCCCCTCATTTCACTTGTGAGAGAGAGCGAGAGAGCGTTTGTGTGCTTGTGTTTTTTCGTGTTTTTTGAGAGTTTTTGCAGGAATCAGCATCCCCAGCAGCTGCACCAGCTATAGCAGGTAAAAAATTTGACTGTGCAGGTCCCGAGGCGTTGACCTCTATCAATCGTGTGTGACAAAAAAATTGACCTTCTTGCAAAACTAAGTGCATAAATGTGATGTATAGGCCTAGAGCTTCATGAATATGTGTTTGAAATTTTAAAATTCCTCACTTTTCTGTCAATCGCGATCGACCTGTCAATCGTGATCCACAAACCACGACGAACACTTGCTGACCGACCTGTCAATCGCGATCAACCCATCAATCGCGACCGACAGAGTCAACGACTGACTGACCACGAATGAGAGAACCTACGCGTGACACGTCTCAATCGCGATCGAGCCATCAATCGGGATCGACTAATTAATCGTGACTGACAGTCCCGACGGACTTGCCAATCGTGACCGACCCAGTCAACGACTGTTTGACCATGACCGATTGAACACTCTCGACGGACGTGTCAATCGCCATCGACCCATCAATCGCGACGGACAGAGTCAACGACCCTTTGACCACGATCGACTGAAAATCCGGGACCACGTGTCAATCGCGATTGACCCATCAATCGCGACTGATAGCCACGACGGACGGACCAGTCAATCGCGACCGACACGTCGATCGCAATTGACCTATCAATCACGATTGACAGAGCTTTCGATCGGGATTGACGGGCAAATTCGACCAATTTTTTAGGGCAAAAATAGTGGTCTATATTTTTGGCAATTTGTGGAGAGATTTTAAGGGTTAGTAGAGCATTGCGAGGCCGACACCCAAAGCATTTCGAGAAGTCCTGTCTGCCTGTTAACCTGTTTTAACTCCTGTTTTAGCCCCAAAACCCTGAACTGGCATAACTTTCTTATACGAAATCCGTTTGCTATGATTTTTGTTTTGTTCGAAAGCTCGTGGGACAAGTGGCTACACTCACCATTAGTCCAAAGAACTAATAGATTATCAAGGAAAAAATTTGCTTAACTGTTATCACTTGGAGATCTGTCTCAACAAGAGAGCCAAGTAAGAGATGAGTACACACTTGTTGAACTAAGAGGTCCCGAATTTAAGCGGAAAAGATCTCAAATAGAAAAAAAAGGAAGAATAATTTCCTTAGCCCATTATGAATTTAAGGGTGCTAAGATTGTTGACATATTTAGGTAGTGATGTGTGTGAACACTCTAGGACTGCCGGGGCACTTTTTTCCCTCTTTAGGAGATTTTTTCCCCTGGGTTGTATATACGCCTATTGCCCTAAGGGGCTACTTATCTTTGTACATTCTAGTGGTAATACATTCAGTATTGTGTGTTGTGCTCTAAGCTTCTTTTTCTTCCTTGTGCTCTTCGCGTGCTTTCGCAGATGTCTAACTCCAACAAATGGTATCAGAGTTGTTGGCCGCTTCATCTAGGGCGTCGTTGATACTTCTTCGATTGCAATCTCAAAATTGTACGAATTTTGGTAGGCATACTCAAGGTGTTTCAGAGATCAAAAAAACTTTGCTGCATGGTGCCAAAATTGCGATATGACCTTGTTTTAGCCTCGGAACGTGTTATTGTAGCGCTTGTGTAGGCTATTTCATCTTTTTGTGCCAAAAGTATATAACTGTTTCGGTTCACCAGTATGAGCGTCTCAAAGTCTGCTACATGTTTAGTAGAATTCGTCTAGGCAATTGTGTTCAACTTCTTGAGATACAGTCAAGTTTCTAAATCAAGGTATTTTACTCATCGGCCATGGCTGAAAGCAGTGATGTATTCCACATGTTGGCTATTGAGGATAAGTTGGATGGTACCAACTACCTGTTATGGGCGTATATGATGCGACATGTATTGGTTGCAAAAGGAATGTGGAAAATTGTGTAGAATGTTGAAAGATATCTTGTTACACCTGCGAATATAGGTACTACAAATACAGGTGCTCGAGCTGATGGAGATGGTGTCGAAGATGGTGATATTATGCAGATTTCTATTCGTGCTACGGTTTACGTTGCACCTACTGCAGAGCAAATTCGTTGGGATGGCAGAGATGCTCAGGCACATGCATTGATAGCTTTGTCTATCAAACATGCCATTATTCCTCACATTCGCTCTTGCAGAACGGTTAAGGATGCTTGGGATACACTTACCATATTGCACTAGGCTAGGAATGAGGCTCGTGTTTCTTAACTCCGAAAATACTTGGAGGATGAGCACATGAATGAAGGTGATTCTATCGAGAGTTTTCTGACAAAGACCAAGAATTTGAAATAATAGTTGATTTTTGCTGATGAAATTATACCAGATAGCTCACTTGTGTAGATCGTTCTGAATGGTCTTCCTGATTCATATAAGAGTTTTCCTCCTACTCTTCGGTTGATGATGAAAGGCAATCCAAATGCCTTTTCATTTGAGGAGTTAGTCTCTATTCTGCTGCAGGAAGATCAGTCCAGGCAGAACATGTCCATTATGCGTGTTGCAGATCAAGCTTTTTTGGCTAGTCAGAAGGGCAAAGGAAAATGGAGCTCATCTACTAGAAAGCAAAAATTTGCAAATGTTGCACATTTCGAAGAAGGAAGACAAAGATGAAAGGAAATCAGAAAAGTAGAAATTTTTTTGCAAGTACTGTAAAGGAAATGATCATATCATAAACAACTCTTCAAAATTAGTTGCTAAAGAGGCAAAGAAAAAAGAGGCCGGAATGGTTGTTGCAGAGGCCTCTATACCAAAAACAGAGTCTGCTAATCTTTTGTAGGAAGAAGAATGGGTGCTTACTACTGTTTGCAGTTTTGACCCATCTTCTCATGAGGAGTGCATGTCTGTGGTAGACTCAGATGTTTGGTACTTTGATAGTGGGGTGAACAAACATATTACCTCGCAGCGCAGTTTCTTCTCTTCACTCGAGCCTACCCCTAGAGGGAATACTGTCACATGCACCAACAACTCCTCTTATCCTATCATGAGAGTTGGTAAGATCATTCTGACTACTGATAGTTCTATCACTTTTTCAGATGCTTTATTTGTGCCAGGGATCAAGAAGAATCTGTTATCAGTTTCGACTTTAGCCAAGATTGGCTTGGTTGTGAAATTTGTTGAT
The DNA here is from genome assembly GCA_020310875.1 of Ceratopteris richardii. Lineage (NCBI taxonomy): Eukaryota > Viridiplantae > Streptophyta > Polypodiopsida > Polypodiales > Pteridaceae > Ceratopteris > Ceratopteris richardii. The sequence goes on along the minus strand of CM035411.1, from coordinate 147,946,268 downwards.
GCCTGATGTACAGTTCATGATCTGTCAAACGGTGACATGATTATTGCTTCTGGCATTTTATGTCATGGGCTATATAAGCTCATAGACTATGAAAGATTTGTGAATGATTCAGCATGTGCAATACATGATTCTCAGGCTATGTCAGATGCAAAGCTTTGGCATGCACGCTTTGGTCATCTGAATTTTGCTAGTTTGCTACGCCTGTAGAAATCTGAAATGGTGTCCTCTATGCCCAAACTTGAGGCACCCAAAAAACATGTCTGTGAGGGCTGTATTTTGGGCAAAATGCAGCATTCCTCCTTTCCAAAAGATGGTTCAGTTCGGGCTACATAGAAATTGTAGCTTGTACATAGTGATGTTTGTGGTCCTATATAGACACCCTCTTTTGGAAACTATCTTTACTTAGTGACTTTCATTGATGATTTTTCTAGGCATGCTTGGGTATATCCATTGAAAGCAAAGTCCGAAGTGTTCATGTGCTTCAAACAATTTTTGGTTTTGGCTGAAAATGTTTCAACATGTAAAATAGGCACCCTCCGTTCTGATCGAGGGGGAGAATATATATCTTCTGACTTTTATGCATTTATGGCTAAACGTGGGATAAAACATTAGTGTAGAGTGCCCTATACACCTCAATAGAATGGAGTTGCTGAATGGAAGAACAGGTCATTCATGGAGATGGTGAGGTGTATGGTGAAGAGTCAGGCTTTACCACATAGTTTCTGGCTTGAGGCTGTCATGTGTGCAACATATGTACTTAATAGGTGTCCCACTAAAGCGCTGCAGTCTATCACTCCATATGAGGCTTCGATGGTCGAAAGCCATCCATTGCTCATCTGCGTGTTTTTGGTTGTCTGGCATATGCATTAGTGCGTGAACAACATCACAGAAAATTGGATGATAAAGCAATAAAATGTATTTTTGTTGGCTACAGTTTTGAAAGTAAAGGCTATCGTCTATATCATCCACAGACTAAATGCATTTTGGTTAGCCATGATGTTGTTTTTGTGGAAGATGCTATTCAGCCATTGCTTTCATGTACTAAGGAGACATGTGTTAGCTCCAAAGACATGTATGATACTTTGATGCCTCTTTTTATAGGTGGACAATCTAGTGCTGGTCCTAATGAGGCAACTTCTCAGCCTTTGCAGGTTTCATGTGATGATGTAGATCATTCCATTTCTGATGCAAATTTACATGATGGACTTCTTGATGAGAGAGCTGATATTGAGCAGACAAAAACTATGCCAAAATGGCTAGTGCAAACTTTGCGTGACAACAAATTAGATGCACCTCTGTCATATCGTACTCGTTCAGGCTCTCATAGTGCTTCTTTTGCATTAGATTGCTATGCTATGGCTGCCTCTGGTCTCTATGATGAGACTAAACCTGTTTCATTTGATGAAGCAGAAAATTATGAACATTGGATGGCTGCAATGCAATCTGAATATGATGTTATCATGAAAGGTTATGCATAGGAAAGAGGCATTGATTTTGATGAGACCTTTGCACCTTCTTGTCGAATGACTATTGTTCATAGCATTTGTGCACTTGTAGCTCATCATGGTTGGAATATACATCAGTTTGACATTAAAAAAGCTTTTCTGAATGGTGACTTGCATGAAGAAGTTTATGTTTTTCAGCCCGATGGCTTTGTGTAGAAAGGGCATGAAAACCAAGTGTGCAAGTTAAGAAAGGCTTTATATGGTTTGAAACAAGCACCACGTGCTTGGTATGAAAAGATACATGCCTATCTGATTGCACATGGTTTTGAGAACAGTCCAACTGAAAGCACCTTATATGTTAAGCGCGCTAATGACGTTCTTCAGATCATTGTGCTATATGTTGATGACATGCTGCTCACTGGTCCTCATGAGAAGCATATTGTTGATTTTAAGGCTGATTTGCATGCCTCATTTGAGATGTCTGATTTGGGGCATTTGCATCATTATTTGGGCATTCAATTTTCTCATGTTGATGGTGGAATGGCTTTGTGTCAAACGAAATATATTGACATATTATTACAACATTTTGGTCTTGACGACTGTAAGCCTATTGCCACTCCTATGGAGACAGGTTTACGATTGAGTCTTTAAGATGCTGGGGATGCATTTGATGCTATTCTCTATCAGCAAGCTGTTGGATGCCTCATTTACTTATGCATTATCCACCAGATATTCAGTTTGCTATCTCACAGATGAGCAGGATCATGCATTGCCTAGGAGTCAGGCATTGGTAGGCGGTTAAGCACATGTTTCGTTACTTGAGTGGTACCCAACTGCTTGGATTGTTTTATCCCAAGGGGGGGGATCACTACCACTAGATTTGCATACTTTTTCTAATAGCGATTGGGCTGGTTGCTATGTGTCGACTAGTGGTTTTTGCTTCATGCTTGGTAGCTCATGCATATCTTGGCTGAGCAAGAAGCAAACTGCTGTGGCCACTTCCAATTGTGAGGCTGAGGATAAGGCAGCTTTCACAGTGACTGTTGAGTGTGTGTGGCTTAGACGCCTTATGGCTCATTTGGGTGTTGGTCAGCCTTCTGCCATCACCATCTTCACTGACAGTCAGAGCGCATTGGCAGTTGCGAGGAACCTTGTGTTCCATGCTCGCAATAAGCATATTGAGGTGCATTATCATTATGTTAGGGAGAGGTTCTCTGCTGGGGAGATCAGCTTGGCATATGTGCCCACATAGGAGAACATTGCAGAACATTGCTGAAGGCTCTACCTAGGGAGAAGTTTGAAGCTTTTTGTAATATTTACAATCATAACTTTATGATAAACATATGAGTTTTGCAATTGAATCTAATCAAAGTATTTAGAATTCATCATTTTCTTAATTTTGAATATCATCATCTATGACACGCACCATGTCACCTACTATTTCCATGTATGAATCATCATTGTGATCTACAACTAGTTCATGATCAATCCATGGATCATTTTTTAAACTTTCATGAGTTTTAAATTCTCCAAAATTTTGTTATGTTGTTGTAGAAGCAATCTTGGTTGGAGCATGTAACAAATGCATATTAGAAAAAATGTATACCAAATCACAGGCACGTGATATACTTAAGCAAGTTTTTGTTTTTTTTTTTTTGAATCAAGAACACCATTCACACTCCAATTACATTCACAAATACCGCTTGAAGTTGTTACTAAAAGCACTTTCATAGCTATATGTTGCAACTCCACTCTTTCACCTCCACAATCTTTCCATCATATAGGAGGTGGATGATTTTGAGTCACTTCAATGGCGATAGATCTCAAAAGCTTCCTTCTCGATTTACATAGGCTATGCTTGCATCGAGTGACACTCGACCATTAAGTTGACATATTGGATCCAAGACAAACATTGTTCCATATGAATGAGTATGGATTTGTGTCCATCATTTTTGTGCTAACTATACAATCTATGTTTTTCCTTGTGATGCAAAATGATTAAAGTATTTGAATTTTTGAATATATTTTGGCATAATACAATAAAGGTTTCCTATAAAAAATTTATTGGTATCAATGATTCATAAATGTTCCACAAAAGTTTTAGTGATATGGATAATTTTTTCAAGACTATGCCAAAGTTTTTGGACTGTATTATAGACATACACTTTGACGCCGTAACTCCATAAGAAAGATACTTCTATAATCATACCTCCCATCTTCAATGCTTAATCATTTCTACAAGTACTAGCTTGAATTCCAATAATCCACTAAACACAATATAAACTGTTGCAAATCGTGTAGCACCAAAGATATGAAGTGCTTTATTAGGAGATTTTGAACAAAAGAGAGAATCTAAAAATTTATGCTCTTGGATAAATTTGACCACATGATTTGAATCTAGTAAAATTTGTCTAATGAAAGATAATCTACCTATATCTTTCAATAATAGACGTAGTGTATGAGTGTCTTGTAATCCAAAAAGTCTTTGGACTACCCACATAGGATATAGCATGTTCATATATCTTTACAAGGATAGGTGAAATTTTATCCTTAAGAGAAGTATCAACTGCTTCCAAAAACACGCTTCCCTTTGGAAATATAACCATGAAATTAATCAATGGCTTCTTATGACATCTTGTCCATCCATCTAGTGCTATGGTGCATCCATAGATGGGTACATAATCCATCATTCTTCATTTTAAAATAGCTTCAGTATTATTCTTCACTTTCTCTACATATTCTATTCACATTTTATTGTAATCTAGCATGATGAAACCTTTCGAGGTCGTTGACATCAAATCATCTTTGCGAATAAGATTACAAAAAACTTTGAAAGGAAGTCCACATGCTAGAAATGCCCGAGTTGATTTAAGATGAACCTCAAGACAATCTTGCTTTCTAAAAGCTACATGTTTTATGTTTTGTGATTTAGTATGAACAATATTAAGTGACACATTATTAGATCCACCATTTCTTCTAGATTCACCTAGTCCAATCTTTCTTGATGTATTGGAAAAAGTGGAGTAGAACTATCCTTTTGAAAACAAATCAAGATACTTGAGTGGAAATATCAGGAGCATCCTCTGTTTTCATTGATACATCTATTCGCTATCACTCTAAACTTTGACTACTTCAAAAATACTATGAACTGTTCATGCTGTTAAATATTTTTTATGTGATAGCTTGGGATTTATACTTGTTTGCATAGATTGCAAAATGTGCCCATATATCACTATCTCAATTAGAGCATCATGCAACATTATTACCTATACTAAAAAGATTCTCTTTTATCCGAGTTGCATTGCCTACATAATGATTCCACAATATTGTAATTGTAGTGTGGGGACCATTTTTCCTTCTTGATGAATATTGACATATGGCCATTTTTTTCCCTTTCCCATAATGCTTGCTTCAATGGAGACTTTATATCTACAAAAACAAAACATAAATCAATCTCAGGATCTTTTGCTTATGTTGAGAGATTTTCTCTCATTTTGTGCATCTATTGTCTCCATTAAACCTACACTTCTTGATTTTCTTCTTCCTTATCTTCATATTTTCACATACCAACCCTATTTCATAATAGCTGCTAGTACGATTTTCATAGTGAAATAAAAAAATAAAGTTAACTCATTGTACTAACACAATATTCATTTAGAAAAAAAACATGCTTAGACATTGTAGGTAATGTCAAAGTGAGAGAATGGTTTCAATGGATGGAGAAAAAGCGATATAGAAGTGTAGCATGGAGCATTAGAAGGACTTGGGATTTCTATTGAGGAGTACAAAGGTAGACCAAATTGTTGATTACTTCTGTTGGCAGCAGTCAAGGTACCGAAGGACTCACAAGACAAGGAAGCCAAAGAAGGGAGTCAGAGCGGAGAGAAGGCACAAGCAGACTAGGCAGTCAATGAAGATCTAGCAAGTAGGCCATTCAAAATTTTCCAAATCAACATCTTCATAAAAGTCATTCTCATCACTACAAATCATTGTAAATACCATTTCACCTTTTTGTAACTCCATTTTGTGCAAGCCGAGGAGTCCTCGAGCTTGAGGAGTATTAGAAGTAGCATCGTACCAATTTTCATAATTTTTAGACTTTGTTTGAGCCTCCAATTAGGCCCTAGAACCTAATTTTTGACTAGGCCGGACACTAGGTCTACACAGGGTCAAAAGCTAGTCAAAAACTCTAAATACAGCTAGAGAGCTCATTGTTGGGGGTAGCTTGTAATAGATTTGAACTTGTATGAGCATTTTGAAAGTAATCTAAAAGAACTTTATTGTCTTCCTCTTTGTCTTACTGTGTGTGCGCGTGTGCGTGTATGTGTGTTCATGTTAGTGTGCTTCTCACTCACGCACTTGTGCCTTCACTTGCTCGAGGTCATCATACCATCCTCACGTCTTCCCCGATAGACATTAAAGGAGGTGCTACTCATCACTGAGCTACACCAAATTTTGGCGCCGTTGCCAGAGATCGAGCTTTGAGGACGAGCGTGTGATGGTAAGACGTAGAGTTGACTCGTTGGAGTTATAGGTATTTTCTTCACTTTTTTCTATTTTCTTTTGTTTTCTTCATCACCCCCATCATCATCACCATCTCCCACTTCCATCTCCATCATCGCGAAAAAAAATTCAGTTTTTGGTCATATCACCCTATCCACCCCATTCCCCTCATTTCACTTGTGAGAGAGAGCGAGAGAGCGTTTGTGTGCTTGAGATTTTCTGTGTTTTTTGAGAGTTTCTGCAGGAATCAACATCCCCAGCAGCTGCACCAGCTCCAGCAGGTAAAAAATTTGACTGTGCAGGTCCCGAGGCGTTGACCTCTATCAATCGTGACCGACAAAAAAATTGACCTTCTTGCAAAACTAAGTGCATATATGTGATGTATAGGCCTAGAGCTTCATGTATATGTGTTTGAAATTTTAAAATTCCTCAGTTTTCTGTCAATCACGATCGAGCTGTCAATAGCGATCGACGAACCACGACGGACACTTGCTGACCGACCTGTCAATCGCGATCGACCCATCAATCGCGACCGACAGAGTCAACGACTGACTGACCATGACTGACAGAACCTATGCGTGACACGTCTCAATCGCGATCGAGCCATCAATCGCGATCGACTAGTTAATCGCGACTGACAGCCCCGACGGACCTGTCAATCGCGACCGACCCAGTCAACGACTGTTTGACCACGACCGACTGAACACTCAGGACGGACCTGTCAATCGTGACGGATAGAGTCAACGACCCTTTGACCACGATCGACTGAAAATCCGGGCCACGTGTCAGTCGCGATTGACCCATCAATCGCGATTGATAGCCACGATGGACGGACCAGTCAATCGCGACCGACACGTCGATCGCGATTGACCTATCAATCATGATTGACAGAGCTTTCGATCGCGATTGACGGGCAAATTCGACCAATTTTTTAGGGCAAAAATAGTGGTCTACATTTTTGGCAATTTGTGGGAAGCTTTTAAGGGTTAGTAGAGCATTGCGAGGCCAACACCCAAAGCATTTCGAGAAGTCCTTTCTGCCTGTTAACCTGTTTTAACTCCTGTTTTAGCCCCAAAACCCTGAATTGGCATAACTTTCTCATACGAAATCCGTTTGCTGTGATTTTTGTTTTGTTGGAAAGCTCGTGGGACAAGTGGCTACACTCACCATTACTCCAGGGAAACTAATATATTATCAAGGAAAAATTTGCTTAACTGTTATCACTTGGAGGTCTGTCTCAACAAGAGAGCCAAGTAAGAGATGAGTACACACTTGTTGAACGAAGAGGTCCCGAATTTAAGCGGAAAAGATCTCAAATAGAAAAAAAAGGAAGAATAATTTCCTTAGCCCATTATGGATTTAAGGGTGCTAAAATTGTTGATATATTTAGGTAGTGATGTGTGTGAACACTCTAGGACTGCCGGGGCACTTTTTTCCCTCTTTAGGAGGTTTTTTCCCCTGGGTTGTATATACGCCTATTGCCCTAAGGGGCTACTTATCTTTGTACATTCTAGTGGTAATACATTCAGTATTGTGTGTTGTGCTCTAAGCTTCTTCTTCTTCCTTGTGCTCTTCGCGTGCTTTCGCAGATGTCTAACTCCAACAATTGGTATCAGAGTAGGTCGCCGCTTCATCTAGGGCGTCGTTGATACTTCTTCGATTGCAATCTCAAAATTGTACGAATTTTGGTGGGCATACTCAGGGTGTTTCAGAGATCAAAAAAACTTTGCTGCGTGGTGCCAAAATTGCGATATGACCTTGTTTTAGCCTCGGAACGTGTTATTGTAGCGCTTGTGTAGGCTATTTCATCTTTTTGTGCCAAAAGTATATACCTGTTTCGGTTCACCAGTATGAGCGTCTCAAAGTCTGCTACATGTTTAGTAGAATTCGTCTAGGCAATTGTGTTCAACTTCTTGAGATACAATCAATTTTCTGCATCAAGGTATTTTACTCATCGGCCATGGCTGAAAGCAGTGATGTATTCCATATGTTGGCTATTGAGGATAAGTTGGATGGTACCAACTACCTGTTATGGGCGTATATGATGCGACATGTATTGGTTGCAAAAGGAATGTGGAAAATTATGTAGAATGTTGAAAGATATCTTGTTACACCTGCGAATACAGGTACTGCAAATACAGGTGCTGGAGCTGATGGAGATGGTGTCGAAGATGGTGATATTATGCAGATTTCTATTCGTGCTATGGTTTATGTTGCACCTACTGCAGAGCAAATTCGTTGGGATGGCAGAGATGCTCAGGCACATGCATTGATAGCTTTGTCTATCAAACATGCCATTATTCCTCACATTCGCTCTTGCAGAACGGTTAAGGATGCTTGGGATACACTTACCATATTGCACTAGGCTAGGAATGAGGCTCGTGTTTCTTAACTCCGAAAATACTTGGAGAATGAGCACATGAATGAAGGTGATTCTATGGACAGTTTTTTGACAAAGACCAAGAATTTGAAATAATAGTTGATTTTTGCTGATGAAATTATACCAGATAGCTCACTTGTGCAGATCCTTCTGAATGGTCTTCCTGATTCATATAAGAGTTTTCCTTCTACTCTTCGGTTGATGATGAAAGGCAATCCAAATGCCTTTTCATTTGAGGAGTTAGTCTCTATTCTTCTACAGGAAGATCAGGCAAAACATGTCCATTATGCGTGTTACAGATCAAGCTTTTCTGGCTAGTCAGAAGGGCAAAGGAAAATGGAGCTCATCTAATAGAAAGCAAAAATTTGCAAATGTTGCACATTCGAAGAAGGAAGACAAAGATGAAAAGAAATCAGAAAAGTAGAAATTGTTTTGCAAGTACTGTAAAGGAAATGATCATATCATAAACAACTCTTCAAAATTAGTTGCTAAAGAGGCAAAGAAAAAAGAGGCCGGAATGGTTGTTGCAGAGGCCTCTATACCAAAAACAGAGTCTGCTAATCTTTTGTAGGAAGAAGAATGGGCGCTTACCACTGTTTGCAGTTTTGACCCATCTTCTCATGAGCAGTGCATGTCTGTGGTAGACTCAGATGTTTGGTACTTTGATAGTGGGGTGAACAAACATATTACCTCGCAGCGCAGTTTCTTCTCTTCACTCGAGCCTGCCCCTACAGGGAATACTGTCACATGCACCAACAACTCCTCTTATCCTATCATGAGAGTTGGTAAGATCATTCTGACTACTGCTAATGATAGTTCTATCACTTTTTCAGATGCTTTATTTGTGCCAGGGATCAAGAAGAATCTGTTATCAGTTTCGACTTTAGCCAAGATTGGCTTGGTTGTGAAATTTGTTGATGACTGATGTACAATTCATGATCTGTCAAATGGTGACATGATTATTGCTTCTGGCATTTTATGTCATGGATTATATAAGCTCATAGACTATGAAAGATTTGTGAATGATTCAGCATTTGCAATACATGATTCTCAGGCTATGTCAGATGCAAAGCTTTGGCATGCACGCTTTGGTCATCTGAATTTTGCTAGTTTGCTACGCCTCTAGAAATCTGAAATGGTGTCCTCTATGCCCAAACTTGAGGCACCCAAAAAACATGTCTGTGAGGGCTGTATTTTGGGCAAAATGCAGCATTCCTCCTTTCCAAAAGATGGTTCAGTTCGGGCTACATAGAAATTGTAGCTTGTACATAGTGATGTTTGTGGTCCTATATAGACACCCTCTTTTGGAAACCATCTTTACTTAGTGACTTTCATTGATGATTTTTCAGGCATGCTTGGGTATATCCATTGAAAGCAAAGTCCGAAGTGTTCATGTGCTTCAAACAATTTTTGGTTTTGGCTGAAAATGTTTCAAGATGTAAAATGGGCACCCTCCGTTCTGATCGAGGGGGAGAATATATATCTTCTGACTTTTATGCATTTATGGCTAAACGTGGGATAAAACATAAGTGTAGAGTGCCCTATACACCTCAATAGAATGGAGTTGCTGAATGGAAGAACACGTCATTCATGGAGATGGCGAGGTGTATGGTGAAGAGTCAGGCTTTACCATATAGTTTCTGGCTTGAGGCTATCATGTGTGCAACATATGTACTTAATAGGTGTCCCACTAAAGCGCTGCAGTCTATCACTCCATATGAGGCTTCGATGGTCGAAAGCCATCCATTGCTCATCTGCGTTTTTTTGGTTGTCTGGCATATTCATTAGTGCGTGAACAACATCACAGAAAATTGGATGATAAAGCAATAAAATGTATTTTTGTTGGCTACATTTTTGAAAGTAAAGGCTATCGTCTATATCATCCACAGACTAAATGCATTTTGGTTAGCCATGATGTTGTTTTTGTGGAAGATGCTATTCAGCCATTGCTTTCATGTACTAAGGAGACATGTGTTAGCTCCAAAGACATGTATGATACTTTGCTGCCTCTTTTTATAGGTGGACAATCTAGTGCTGGTCCTAATGAGGCAACTTCTCAGCCTTTGCAGGTTTTATGTGATGATGTAGATCATTCCATTTCTGATGCAAATTTACATGATGGACTTCTTGATGAGAGAGCTGATATTGAGCAGACAAAAACTATGCCAAAATGGCTAGTGCAAACTTTGCGTGACAACAAATTAGATGCACCTCTATCATATCGTACTCGTTCAGGCTCTCATAGTGCTTCTTTTGCATTAGATTGCTATGCTATGGTTGCCTCTGGTCTCTATGATGAGACTAAACCTGTTTCATGTGATGAAGCACAAAATTATGAACATTGGATGGCTGCAATGCGATCTGAATATGATGTTATCATGAAAGGTTATGCATAGGAAAGAGGCATTGATTTTGATGAGACCTTTGCACCTTCTTGTCGAATGACTATTGTTCATAGCATCTGTGCACTTGTAGTTCATCATGGTTGGAATATACATCAGTTTGACATTAAAAAAGGTTTTCTGAATGGTGACTTGCATGAAGAAGTGTATGTTTTTCAGCCCTATGGCTTTGTGTAGAAAGGGCATGAAAACCAAGTGTGCAAGTTAAGAAAGGCTTTATATGGTTTGAAACCAGCACCACGTGCTTGGTATGAAAAGATACATGCCTATCTGATTGCACATGGTTTTGAGAACAGTCCAACTAAAAGCACCTTATATGTTAAGCGCGCTAATGACGTTCTTCAGATCATTGTGCTATATGTTGATGACATGCTGCTCACTGGTCCTCATGAGAAGCATATTGTTGATTTTAAGGCTGATTTGCATGCCTCATTTGAGATGTCTGATTTGGGGCATTTGCATCATTACTTGGGCATTCAATTTTTGCATGTTGATGGTGGAATGGCTTTGTGTCAAACGAAATATATTGACATATTATTACAACATTTTGGTCTTGACGACTGTAAGCCTATTGCCACTCCTATGGAGACAGGTTTACGATTGAGTCTTTAAGATGTTGGGGATGCATTTGATGCTATTCTCTATCAGCAGGCTGTTGGATACCTCATTTACTTATGCATTATCGACCATATATTCAGTTTTCTATCTCACAGATGAGCAGGTTCATGCATTGCCTAGGAGTCAGGCATTGGTAGGCGGTTAAGCACATCTTTCGCTACTTGAGTGGTACCCAACTGCTTGGATTGTTTTATCCCAAGGGGGGGGATCACTACCACTAGATTTGCATACTTTTTCTAACAGCGATTGGGCTGGTTGCTATGTGTCGACTAGTGGTTTTTGCTTCATGCTTGGTAGCTCATGCATATCTTGGCTGAGCAAGAAGCAAACTACTGTGGCCACTTCCAATTGTGAGGCTGAGGATAAGGCAGCTTTCACAGTGACTGTTGAGTGTGTGTGGCTCAGACGCCTTATGGCTGATTTGGGTGTTGGTCAGCCTTTTGCCACCACCATCTTCACTGACAGTCAGAGCACATTGGCAGTTGCGAGGAACCTTGTGTTCCATGCTCGCAATAAGCATATTGAGGTGCATTATCATTATGTCAGGGAGAGGTTCTCTGCTGGGGAGATCAGCTTGGCATATGTGCCCACATAGGAGAACATTGCAGAACATTGCTGAAGGCTCTACCTAGGGAGAAGTTTGAAGCTTTTTGTAATATTTACAATCATAACTTTATGATAAACATATGAGTTTTGCAATTGAATCTAATCAAAGTATTTAGAATTCATCATTTTCTTAATTTTGAATATCATCATCTATGACACGCACCATGTCACCTACTATTTCCATGTATGAATCATCATTGTGATCTACAGCTAGTTCATGATCAATCCATGGATCATTTGTTAAACTTTCATGAGTTTTAAATTCTCCAAAATTTTGTTATGTTGTTGTAGAAGCAATCCTGGTTGGAGCACATAACAAATGCATATTAGAAAAAATGTATACCAAATCACAGGCACGTGATATACTTAAGCAAGTTTTTGTTTTTTTTTTTTGAATCAAGAAAACCATACACACTCCAATTACATTCACAAATACCGCTTGAAGTTGTTACTAAAAGCACTTTCATAGGTATATGTTGCAACTCCACTCTTTCACCTCCACAATCTTTCCATCATATAGGAGGTGGATGATTTTGAGTCACTTCAATGGCGATAGATCTCAAAAGCTTCCTTCTCGATTTACATAGGCTATGCTTGCATCAAGTGACACTCGACCATTAAGTTGACATATTGGATCCAAGACAAACATTGTTCCATATGAATGAGTATGGATTTGTGTCCATCATTTTTGTGCTAACTATACAATCTATGTTTTTCCTTGTGATGCAAAATGATTAAAGTATTTGAATTTTTGAATATATTTTGGCATAATACAATAAAGGTTTCCTATAAAAAATTTATTGTTATCAATGATTCATAAATGTTCCACAAAAGTTTTAGTGATATGGATAATTTTTTCAAGACTATGCCAAAGTTTTTGGACTGTATTATAAACATACACTTTGACGCCGTAACTCCATAAGAAAGATACTTCTATAATCACACCTCCCATCTTCAATGCTTAATCATTTCTACAAGTACTAGCTTGAATTCCAATAATCCACTAAACACAATATAAATTGTTGCAAATCGTGTAGCACCAAAGATATGAAGTGCTTTATTAGGAGATTTTGAACAAAAGAGAGAATCTAAAAATTTATGCTCTTGGATAAATTTGACCACATTATTTGAATGTAGTAAACTTTGTCTAATGAAAGATAATCTACCTATATCTTTCAATAATAGACGTAGTGTATGAGTGTCTTGTAATCCAAAAAGTCTTTGGACTACCCACATAGGATATAGCATGTTCATATATCTTTACAAGGATAGCTGAAATTTTATCCTTAAGAGAAGTATCAACTGCTTCCAAAAACACGCTTCCCTTTGGAAATATAACCATGAAATTAATCAATGGCTTCTTATGACACCTTGTCCATCCATCTAGTGCTATGGTGCATCCATAGATGGGTACATAATCCATCATTCTTAATTTTAAAATAGCTTCAGTATTATTCTTCACTTTCTCTACATATTCTATTCACATTTTATTGTAATCTAGCATGATGAAACCTTTTGAGGTCGTTGACATCAAATCATCTTTGCGAACAAGATTACAAAAAACTTTGAAAGGAAGTCCACATGCTAGAAATGCTCGAGTTGACTTAAGATGAACCTCAAGACAATCTTGCTTTCTAAAAGCTACATGTTTTATGTTTTGTGATTTAGTATGAACAATATTAAGTGACACATTATTAGATCCACCATTTCTTCTAGATTCACCTAGTCCACTCTTTCTTGATGTATTGGAAAAAGGGGAGTAGAACTATCCTAGTTATTCTTGAAAACAAATCAAGATACTTGAGTGGAAATATCAGGAGCATCCTCTGTTTTCATTGATACATCTATTCGCTATCACTAAACTTTGACTACTTCAAAAATACTATGAACTGTTCATGCTGTTAAATATTTTTTATGTGATAGCTTGGGATTTATACTTGTTTGCATAGATTGCAAAATGTGCCCATATATCACTATCTCGATTAGAGCATCATGCAACATTATTACCTATACTAAAAAGATTCTCTTTTATCCGAGTTGCATTGCCTACATAATGAGTCCACAATATTTTAATTGTAGTGTGGGAGCATTTTTCCTTCTTGATGAATATTCACATATGGCCATTTTTTTCCCTTTCCCATAATGCTTGCTTCAATGGAGACTTTATATCTCCAAAAACAAAACATAAATCGATCTCAGGATCTTTTGCTTATGTTTTGAGAGATTTTCTCTCATTTTGAGCATCTATTGTCTCCATTAAACCTACACTTATTGATTTTCTTCTTCCTTATCTTCATCTTTTCACATACCAACCCTATTTCATAATAGCTGCTAGTACGATTTTCATAGTGAAATAAAAAAATAAAGTTAACTCATTGTACTAACACAATATTCATTTAGAAAAAAAACATGTTTAGACATTGTAGGTAATGTCAAAGTGAGAGAATTGTTTCAATGGATGGAGAAAAAGCGATATAGAAGTGTAGCATGGAGCATTAGAAGGACTTGGGATTTCTATTGAGGAGTACAAAGGTAGACCAAATTGTTGATTACTTCTGTTGGCAGCAGTCAAGGTACCGAAGGACTCACAAGACAAGGAAGCCAAAGAAGGGAGTCAGAGCGGAGAGAAGGCACAAGCAGACTAGGCAGTCAACGAAGATCTAGCAAGTAGGCCATTCAAATTTTTCCAAAACAACATCTTCATAAAAGTGATTCTCATCACTACAAATCATTGTAAATACCATTTCACCTTTTTGTAACTCCATTTTGTGCAAGCCGAGGAGTCCTCGAGCTTGAGGAGTATAAGAAGTAGCATCGTACCAATTTTCATAATTTTTAGACTTGGTTTGAGCCTCCAATTAGGCCCTAGAACCTAATTTTTGACTAGGCCGGACACTAGGTCTCCACAGGGCCAAAAGCTAGTCAAAAACTATAAATAGAGCTAGAGAGCTCATTGTTGGGGGTAGCTTGTAATAGATTTGAACTTGTATGAGCATTTTGAAAGTAATCTAAAAGAACTCCATTGTCTTCCTCTTTGTCTTACTGTGTGTGCACGTGTGCGTGTATGTGTGTGCATGTTAGTGTGCTTCTCACTCACGCACTTGTGCCTTCACTTGCTCGAGGTCATCATACCATCCTCACGTCTTCCCGGATAGACATGAAAGGAGGTGCTACTCATCACTAAGCTACAACAAATTTTGGCGCCGTTGCCGGAGATCGAGCTTTGAGGACTAGCGTGTGATGGTAAGACGCAGAGTTGACTTGTTGGAGTTATAGGTATTTTCTTCACTTTTTTCTATTTTCTTTTGTTTTCTTCATCACCCCCATCATCATCACCATCTCCCACTTCCATCTCCATCATCGCGAAAAAAAATTCAGTTTTTGGTCATATCACCCTATCCACCCCATTCCCCTCATTTCACTTGTGAGAGAGAGCGAGAGAGCGTTTGTGTGCTTGTGATTTTCTGTGTTTTTTGAGAGTTTCTATAGGAATCAGCATCCCCAGCAGCTGCACCAGCTCCAGCAGGTAAAAAATTTGACTGTGCAGGTCCCGAGGCGTTGACCTCTATCAATCGTGACCGACAAAAAAATTGACCTTCTTGCAAAACTAAGTGCATAAATGTGATGTATAGGCCTAGAGCTTCATGAATATGTGTTTGAAATTTTAAAATTCCTCAGTTTTCTATCAATCGCGATCCACCTGTCAATCGCGATCGACAAACCACGACGGACACTTGCTGACCGACTTGTCAATCACGATCGACCCATCAATCGCGACCGACAGAGTCAACGACTGACTGACCACGACTGACAGAACCTACCGTGACACGTCTCAATCGCGATCGAGCCATCAATCGCGACTGACAGCCCCGACGGACCTGTCAATCGCGACCGACCCAGTCAACGACTGTTTGAGGACGACTGATTGAACACTCACGATGGACCTGTCAATCGCGATCGACCCATCAATCGCGACGGATAGAGTCAACGACCCTTTGACCACGATCGACTGAAAATCCGGGCCACGTGTCAATCGCGATTGACCCATCAATCGCGACTGATAGCCACGACGGACGGACCAGTCAATCGCGATCGACACGTCGATTGCGATTGACCTATCAATCACGATTGACAGAGCTTTCGATCGCGATTGACGGGCAAATTCGACCAATTTTTTAGGGCAAAAATAGTGGTCTAAATTTTTTGCAATTTGTGGGGAGCTTTTAAGGGTTAGTAGAGCATTGCGAGGCCGACACCCAAAGCATTTCGAGAAGTCCTGTCTGCCTGTTAACTTGTTTTAACTCCTGTTTTAGCCCCAAAACCTTGAACTGGCCTAACTTTCTCATACGAAATTCGTTTGCTGTGATTTTTGTTTTGTTGGAAAGCTCGTGGGACAAGTGGCTACACTCACCATTAACTCCAAAGAACTAATAGATTATCAAGGAAAAAATTTTCTTAACTGTTATCACTTGGAGGTCTGTCTCAACAAGAGAGCCAAGTAAGAGATGAGTACACACTTGTTGAACTAAGAGGTCCCGAATTTAAGCGGAAAAGATCTCAAATAGAAAAAAAAGGAAGAATAATTTCCTTAGCCCATTATGGATTTAAGGGTGCTAAGATTGTTGATATATTTAGGTAGTGATGTGTGTGAACACTCTAGGACTGCCGGGGCACTTTTTTCCCTCTTTAGGAGGTTTTTTCCCCTGGGTTGTATATACGCCTATTGCCCTAAGGGGCTACTTATCTTTGTACATTCTAGTGGTAATACATTCAGTATTGTGTGTTGTGCTCTAAGCTTCTTCTTCTTCCTTGTGCTCTTCGCGTGCTTTCGCAGATGTCTAACTCCAACAATTGGTATTAGAGTAGGTCGCCGCTTCATCTAGGGCGTCGTTGATACTTCTTCGATTGCAATCTAAAAATTGTACGAATTTTGGTGGGCATACTCAGGGTGTTTCGGAGATCAAAAAAACTTTGCTGCGTGGTGCCAAAATTGCAATATGACCTTGTTTTAGCCTCGGAACGTGTTATTGTAGCGCTTGTGTAGGCTATTTCATCTTTTTGTGCCAAAAGTATATACCTGTTTCGGCTCACCAGTATGAGCGTCTCAAAGTCTGCTACATGTTTAGTAGAATTCGTCTAGGCAATTGTGTTCAACTTCTTGAGATACAATCAATTTTCTGCATCAAGGTATTTTACTCATCGGCCATGGCTGAAAGCAGTGATGTATTCCATATGTTGGCTATTGAGGATAAGTTGGATGGTACCAACTACCTGTTATGGGCGTATATGATGCGACATGTATTGGTTGCAAAAGGAATGTGGAAAATTGTGTAGAATGTTGAAAGATATCTTGTTACACCTGCGAATACAGTAACTGCAAATACGGGTGCTGGAGCTGATGGAGATGGTGTCGAAGATGGTGATATTATGTAGATTTCTATTCGTGCTACGGTTTATGTTGCACCTACTGTAGAGCAAATTTGTTGGGATGGCAGAGATGCTCAGGCACATGCATTGATAGCTTTGTCTATCAAACATACCATTATTCCTCACATTCGCTCTTGCAGAACGGTTAAGGATGCTTGGGATACACTTACCATATTGCACTAGGCTAGGAATGAGGCTCGTGTTTCTTAACTCCGAAAATACTTGGAGAATGAGCACATGAATGAAGGTGATTCTATGGACAGTTTTTTGACAAAGACCAAGAATTTGAAATCATAGTTGATTTTTGCTGATGAAATTATACCAGATAGCTCACTTGTGCAGATCGTTCTGAATGGTCTTCCTGATTCATATAAGAGTTTTCCTTCTACTCTTCGATTGATGATGAAAGGCAATCCAAATGCCTTTTCATTTGAGGAGTTAGTCTCTATTCTGCTGTAGGAAGATCAGTCCAGGCAGAACATGTCCATTATGCGTGTTGCAGATCAAGCTTTTCTGGCTAGTCAGAAGGGCAAAGGAAACTGGAGCTCATCTACTAGAAAGATAAAATTTGCAAATCTTGCACATTCAAAGAAGGAAGACAAAGATGAAAAGAAATCAGAAAAGTAGAAATTGTTTTGCAAGTACTGTAAAGGAAATGATCATATCATAAACAACTCTTCAAAATTAGTTGCTAAAGAGGCAAAGAAAAAAGAGGCCGGAATGGTTGTTGGAGAGGCCTCTATACCAAAAACAGAGTCTGCTAATCTTTTGTAGGAAGAAGAATGGGCGCTTACTACTGTTTGCAGTTTTGACCCATCTTCTCATGAGCAGTGCATGTCTGTGGTAGACTCAGATGTTTGGTACTTTGATAGTGGGGTGAACAAACATATTACCTCGCAGCGCAGTTTCTTCTCTTCACTCGAGCCTGCCCCTACAGGGAATACTGTCACATGCACCAACAACTCCTCTTATCCTATCATGAGAGTTGGTAAGATAATTCTGACTACTGCTAATGGTAGTTCTATCACTTTTTCGGATGCTTTATTTGTGCCAGTAATCAAGACGAATCTGTTATCAGTTTCGACTTTAGCCAAGATTGGCTTGGTTGTGAAATTTGTTGATGACTGATGTATAGTTCATGATCTGTCAAATGGTGACATGATTATTGCTTCTGGCATTTTATGTCATGGGCTATATAAGCTCATAGACTATGAAAGATTTGTGAATGATTCAGCATTTGCAATACATGATTCTCAGGCTATGTGAGATGCAAAGCTTTGGCATGCACGCTTTGGTCATCTGAATTTTGCTAGTTTGCTACGCCTGTAGAAATCTGAAATGGTGCCCTCTATGCCCAAACTTGAGGCACCCAAAAAACATGTCTGTGAGGGCTGTATTTTGGGCAAAATGCAGCATTCCTCCTTTCCAAAAGATGGTTCAGTTCGGGCTACATAGAAATTGTAGCTTGTACATAGTGATGTTTGTGGTCCTATATAGACACCCTCTTTTGGAAACTATCTTTACTTAGTGACTTTCATTGATGATTTTTCCAGGCATGCTTGGGTATATCCATTGCAAGCAAAGTCCGAAGTGTTCATGTGCTTCAAACAATTTTTGGTTTTGGCTGAAAATGTTTCAACATGTAAAATGGGCACCCTCCGTTCTGATCGAGGGGGAGAATATATATCTTCTGACTTTTATGCATTTATGGCTAAACGTGGGATAAAACATTAGTGTAGAGTGCCCTATACACCTCAATAGAATGGAGTTGCTGAATGGAAGAACAGGTCATTCATGGAGATGGCGAGGTGTATGGTGAAGAGTCAGGCTTTACCACATAGTTTCTGGCTTGAGGCTGTCATGTGTGCAACATATGTACTTAATAGGTGTCCCACTAAAGCGCTGCAATCTATCACTCCATATGAGGCTTCGATGGTCGAAAGCCATCCATTGCTCATCTGCGTGTTTTTGGTTGTCTGGCATATGCATTAGTGCGTGAACAACATCACATTGGCTGATAAAGCAATAAAATGTATTTTTGTTGGCTATAGTTTTGAAAGTAAAGGCTATCGTCTATATCATCCACAGACTAAATGCATTTTGGTTAGCCATGATGTTGTTTTTGTGGAAGATGCTATTCAGCCATTGCTTTCATGTACTAAGGAGACATGTGTTAGCTCCAAAGACATGTATGATACTTTGCTGCCTTTTTTTATAGGTGGACAATCTAGTGCTGGTCCTAATGAGGCAACTTCTCAGCCTTTGCAGGTTTCATGTGATGATGTAGATCATTCCATTTTTGATGCAAATTTACATGATGGACTTCTTGATGAGAGAGCTGATATTGAGCAGACAAAAACTATGCCAAAATGGCTAGTGCAAACTTTGCGTGACAACAAACTAGATGCACCTCTATCATATCGTACTCGTTCAAGCTCTCATAGTGCTTCTTTTGCATTAGATTGCTATGCTATGGCTGCCTCTGGTCTCTATGATGAGACTAAACCTGTTTCATTTGATGAAGCACAAAATTATGAACATTGGATGCAATGCAATCTGAATATGATGTTATCATGAAAGGTTATGCATAGGAAAGAGGCATTGATTTTGATGAGACCTTTGCACCTTCTTGTCGAATGACTATTGTTCATAGCATCTGTGCACTTGTAGCTCATCATGGTTGGAATGTACATCAGTTTGACATTAAAAAAGCTTTTATGAATGGTGACTTGCATGAAGAAGTGTATGTTTTTCAGCCCTATGGCTTTGTGTAGAAAGGGCATGAAAACCAAGTGTGCAAGTTAAGAAAGGCTTTATATGGTTTGATACAAGCACCACGTGCTTGGTATGAAAAGATACATGCCTATCTGATTGCACATGGTTTTGAGAACAGTCCAACTGAAAGCACCTTATATGTTAAGTGCGCTAATGACGTTCTTCAGATCGTTGTGCTATATGTTGATGACATGCTGCTCACTGGTCCTCATGAGAAGCATATTGTTGATTTTAAGGCTGATTTGCATGCCTCATTTGAGATGTCTGATTTGGGGCATTTGAATCATTATTTGGGCATTCAATTTTTGCATGTTGATGGTGGAATGGCTTTGTGTCAAACGAAATATATTGACATATTATTACAACATTTTGGTCTTGACGACTGTAAGCCTATTGCCACTCCTATGGAGACAGGTTTACGATTGAGTCTTTAAGATGTTGGGGATGCATTTGATGCTATTCTCTATCAGCAGGCTGTTGGATGCCTCATTTACTTATGCATTATCGACCATATATTCAGTTTTCTATCTCACAGATGAGCAGGTTCATGCATTGCCTAGGAGTCAGGCATTGGAAGGCGGTTAAGCACATCTTTCGCTACTTGAGTGGTACCCAACTGCTTGGATTGTTTTATCCCAAGGGGGGGGATCACTACCACTAGATTTGCATACTTTTTCTAACAGCGATTGGGCTGGTTGCTATGTGTCGACTAGTGGTTTTTGCTTCATGCTTGGTAGCTCATGCATATCTTGGCTGAGCAAGAAGCAAACTACTGTGGCCACTTCCAATTGTGAGGCTGAGGATAAGGCAGCTTTCACAGTGACTGTTGAGTGTGTGTGGCTCAGACGCCTTATGGCTGATTTGGGTGTTGGTCAGCCTTTTGCCACCACCATCTTCATTGACAGTCAAAGCGCATTGGCAGTTGCGAGGAACCTTGTGTTCCATGCTCGCAATAAGCATATTGAGGTGCATTATCATTATGTCAAGGAGAGGTTCTCTGCTGGGGAGATCAGCTTGGCATATGTGCCCACATAGGAGAACATTGCAGAACATTGCTAAAGGCTCTACCTAGGGAGAAGTTTGAAGCTTTTTGTAATATTTACAATCATAACTTTATGATAAAGATATGAGTTTTGCAATTGAATCTAATCAAAGTATTTAGAATACATCATTTTCTTAATTTTGAATATCATCATCTATGACACGCACCATGTCACGTACTATTTCCATGTATGAATCATCATTGTGATCTACAGCTAGTTCATGATCAATCCATGGATAATTTGTTAAACTTTCATGAGTTTTAAATTCTCCAAAATTTTGTTATGTTGTTGTAGAAGCAATCTTGGTTGGAGCACGTAACAAATGCATATTAGAACAAATGTATACCAAATCACAGGCACGTGATATACTTAAGCAAGTTTTTGTTTTTTTTTTTTGAATCAAGAAAACCATACACACTCCAATTACATTCACAAATACCGCTTGAAGTTGTTACTAAAAGCACTTTCATAGCTATATGTTGCAACTCCACTCTTTCACCTCCACAATCTTTCCATCATATAGGAGGTGGATGATTTTGAGTCACTTTAATGGTGATAGATCTCAAAAGCTTCCTTCTCGATTTACATAGGCTATGCTTGCATCGAGTGACACTCGACCATTAAGTTGACATATTGGATCCAAGACAAACATTGTTCCATATGAATGAGTATGGATTTGTGTCCATCATTTTTGTGCTAACTATACAATCTATGTTTTTCCTTGTGTTGCAAAATGATTAAAGTATTTGAATTTTTGAATATATTTTGGCATAATACAATAAAGGTTTCCTATAAAAAATTTATTGGTATCAATGATTCTTAAATGTTCCACAAAAGTTTTAGTGGTATGGATAATTTTTTCAAGACTATGCCAAAGTTTTTGGACTGTATTATAGACATACACTTTGACGCCGTAACTCCATAAGAAAGATACTTCTATAATCACACCTCCCATCTTCAATGCTTAATCATTTCTACAAGTACTAGCTTGAATTTCAATAATCCACTAAACACAATATAAACTGTTGCAAATCGTGTAGCACCAAAGATATGAAGTGCTTTATTAGGAGATTTTGAACAAAAGAGAGAATCTAAAAATTTATGCTCTTGGATAAATTTGACCACATGATTTGAATCTAGTAAACTTTGTCTAATGAAAGATAATCTACTTATATCTTTCAATAATAGACGTAGTGTATGAGTGTCTTGTAATCCAAAAAGTCTTTGGACTACCCACATAGGATATAGCATGTTCATATATCTTTACAAGGATAGGCGAAATTTTATCCTTAAGAGAAGTATCAACTGCTGCCAAAAACACGCTTCCCTTTGGAAATATAACCATGAAATTAATCAATGGCTTCTTATGACATCTTGTCCATCCATCTAGTGCTATGGTGCATCCATAGATGGGTACATAATCCATCATTCTTCATTTTAAAATAGCTTCAGTATTATTCTTCACTTTCTCTACATATTCTATTCACATTTTATTGTATATCTAGCATGATGAAACCTTTCGAGGTCGTTGACATCAAATCATCTTTGCGAATAAGATTACAAAAAACTTTGAAAGGAAGTCCACATGCTAGAAATGCTCGAGTTGATTTAAGATGAACCTCAAGACAATCTTGCTTTCTAAAAGCTACATGTTTTATGTTTTGTGATTTAGTATGAACAATATTAAGTGACACATTATTAGATCCACCATTTCTGCTAGATTCACCTAGTCCACTCTTTCTTGATGTATTGGAAAAAGGGGAGTAGAACTATCCTAATTATTCTTGAAAACAAATCAAGATACTTGAGTGGAAATATTAGGAGCATCCTCTGTTTTCATTGATACATCTATTCGCTATCACTCTAAACTTTGACTACTTCAAAAATACTATGAACTGTTCATGCTGTTAAATATTTTTTATGTGATAGCTTGGGATTTATACTTGTTTGCATAGATTGCAAAATGTGCCCATATATCACTATCTTGATTAGAGCATCATGCAACATTATTACCTATACTAAAAAGATTCTCTTTTATCCGAGTTGCATAGCCTACATAATGATTCCACAATATTTTAATTGTAGTGTGGGGACCATTTTTCCTTCATGATGAATATTCACATATGGCCATTTTTTTCCCTTTCCCATAATGCTTGCTTCAATGGAGACTTTATATCTACAAAAAAAAAACATAAATCGATCTCAGGATCTTTTGCTTATGTTTTGAGAGATTTTCTCTCATTTTGAGCATCTATTGTCTCCATTAAACCTACACTTCTTGATTTTCTTCTTCCTTATCTTCATCTTTTCACATACCAACCCTATTTCATAATAGCTGCTCGTACGATTTTCATAGTGAAATAAAAAAATAAAGTTAACTCATTGTACAACACAAAATTCATTTAGACGATTTTCATAGTGAAATAAAAAAATAAAGTTAACTCATTGTACTAACACAAAATTCATTTAGAAAAAAAACATGTTTAGACATTGTAGGTAATGTCAAAGTGAGAGAATGGTTTCAATGGATGGAGAAAAAACGATATAGAAGTGTAGCATGGAGCATTAGAAGGACTTGGGATTTCTATTGAGGAGTACAAAGGTAGAACAAATTGTTGATTACTTCTGTTGGCAGTAGTCAAGGTACCGAAGGACTCACAAGACAAGGAAGCCAAAGAAGGGAGTCAGAGCGGAGAGAAGGCACAAGCAGACTAGGCAGTCAACGAAGATCTAGCAAGTAGGCCATTCAAATTTTTCCAAAACAACATCTTCATAAAAGTGATTCTCATCACTACAAATCATTGTAAATACCATTTCACCTTTTTGTAACTCCATTTTGTGCAAGCCGAGGAGTCCTCGAGCTTGAGGAGTATTAGAAGTAGCATCGTACCAATTTTCATAATTTTTAGACTTCGTTTGAGCCTCCAATTAGGCCCTAGAACCTAATTTTTGACTAGGCCGGACACTAGGTTTGCACAGGGCCAAAAGCTAGTCAAAAACTATAAATAAAGCTAGAGAGCTCATTTTTGGGGGTAGCTTGTAATAGATTTGAACTTGTAAAAGAACTCCATTGTCTTCCTCTTTGTCTTACTGTGTGTGGGTGTGTGCGTGTATGTGTGTGCATGTTAGTGTGCTTCTCACTCACGCACTTGTGCCTTCACTTGCTCGAGGTCATCATACCATCTTCACATCTTCCCAGATAGACATTAAAGGAGGTGCTACTCATCACTGAGCTACACCAAATTTTGGCGCCGTTGCCAGAGATCGAGCTTTGAGGACGAGCGTGTGATGGTAAGACGTAGAGTTGACTCATTGGAGTTATAGGTATTTTCTTCACTTTTTTCTATTTTCTTTTGTTTTCTTCATCACCCCCATCATCATCACCATCTCCCACTTCCATCTCCATCATCGCAAAAAAAAATTCAGTTTTTGGTCATATCACCCTATCCACCCCATTCCCCTCATTTCACTTGTGAGAGAGAGCGAGAGAGCGTTTGTGTGCTTGTGATTTTTTGTGTTTTTTGAGAGTTTCTGCAGGAATCAACATCCCCAGCAGCTGCACCAGCTCGAGCAGGTAAAAAATTTGACTGTGCAGGTCCCGAGGCGTTGACCTCTATCAATTGTGACCGATAAAAAAATTGACCTTCTTGCAAAACTAAGTGCATAAATGTGATGTATAGGCCTAGAGCTTCATGAATATGTGTTTGAAATTTTAAAATTCCTCAGTTTTCTGTCAATCGCGATTGACCTGTCAATCACGATCGACAAACCACGACGGACACTTGCTGACCGACCTGTCAATCGCGATCGACCCATCAATCGCGATCGACCCATCAATCGCGACCGACAGAGTCAACGACTGACTGACCACGATTGACAGAACCTACGCGTGACACGTCTCAATCGCGATCGAGCCATCAATCGCGATCGAGCCATCAATCGCGATCGACTAGTTAATCGTGACTGACAGCCCCGACGGACCTGTCAATTGCGACCGACCCAGTCAACGACTGTTTGACCACGACCGACTGAACACTCACGACGGACCTGTCAATCGAGATCGACCCATCAATCGCGACGGACAGAGTCAACGATCCTTTGACCACGATCGACTGAAAATCCCGGCCACGTGTCAATCGCGATTGACCCATCAATCGCGACTGATAGCCAGGACGGACGGATCAGTCAATCGCGACCGACACGTCGATTGCGATTGACCTATCAATCACAATTGACAGAGCTTTTGATCGCGATTGACGGGCAAATTCGACCAATTTTTTAGGGCAAAAATAGTGGTCTAAATTTTTGGCAATTTGTGGGGAGCTTTTAAGGGTTAGTAGAGCATTGCGAGGCCGACACCCAAAGCATTTGGAGAAGTCCTGTCTGCCTGTTAACCTGTTTTAACTCCTGTTTTAGCCCCAAAACCCTGAATTGGCATAACTTTCTCATACGAAATCCGTTTGCTGTGATTTTTGTTTTGTTGGAAAGCTCGTGGGACAAGTGGCTACACTCACCATTACTCCAAAGAACTAATAGATTATCAAGGAAAAAATTTGCTTAACTGTTATCACTTGGAGGTCTGTCTCAACAAGAGAGCCAAGTATGAGATGAGTACACACTTGTTGAACTAAGAGGTCCCGAATTTAAGCGGAAAAGATCTCAAATAGAAAAAAAAGGAAGAATAATTTCCTTAGCCCATTATGGATTTAAGGGTGCTAAGATTGTTGATATATTTAGGTAGTGATGTGTGTGAACACTCTAGGACTGCCGGGGCACTTTTTTCCCTCTTTAGGAGGTTTTTTCCCCTGGGTTGTATATACGCCTATTGCCCTAAGGGGCTACTTATCTTTGTACATTCTAGTGGTAATACATTCAGTATTGTGTGTTGTGCTCTAAGCTTCTTCTTCTTCCTTGTGCTCTTCGCGTGCTTTCGCAGATGTCTAACTCCAACAATTGGTATCAGAGTAGGTCGCCGCTTCATCTAGGGCGTCGTTGATACTTCTTCGATTGCAATCTCAAAATTGTACGAATTTTGGTGGGCATACTCACGGTGTTTCAGAGATCAAAAAAACTTTGCTGCGTGGTGCCAAAATTGCGATATGACCTTGTTTTAGCCTCGGAACGTGTTATTGTAGCGCTTGTGTAGGCTATTTCATCTTTTTGTGCCAAAAGTATATACCTGTTTCGGTTCACCAGTTTGAGCATCTCAAAGTCTGCTACATGTTTAGTAGAATTCGTCTAGGCAATTGTGTTCAACTTCTTGAGATACAGTCAATTTTCTGCATCAAGGTATTTTACTCATTGGTCATGGCTGAAAAGCAGTGATGTATTCCATATGTTGGCTATTTAGGATAAGTTGGATGGTACCAACTACCTCTTATGGGCGTATATGATGCGACATGTATTGGTTGCAAAAGGAATGTTGAAAATTGTGTAGAATGTTGAAAGATATCTTGTTACACCTGCGAATACAGGTACTGCAAATATAGATGCTGGAGCTGATGGAGATGGTGTCGAAGATGGTGATATTATGCAAATTTCTATTCGTGCTACCGTTTATGTTGCACCTACTGCAGAGCAAATTCGTTGGGATGGCAGAGATGCTCAGGCACATGCATTGATAGGTTTGTCTATAAACATGCCATTATTCCTCACATTCGCTCTTGTAGAACGGTTAAGGATGCTTGGGATACACTTACCATATTGCACTAGGCTAGGAATGAGGCTCGTGTTTCTTAACTCCGAAAATACTTGGAGAATGAGCACATGAATGAAGGTGATTCTATGGACAATTTTTTGACAAAGACCAAGAATTTGAAATAATAGTTGATTTTTGCTGATGAAATTATACCAGATAGCTCACTTGTGCAGATCGTTCTGAATGGTCTTCTTGTTTCATATAAGAGTTTTCCTTCTACTCTTTGGTTGATGATGAAAGGCAATCCAAATGCCTTTTCATTTGAGGAGTTAGTCTCTATTCTGCTGTAGGAAGATCAGTCTAGGCAGAACATGTCCATTATGCGTGTTGCAGATCAAGCTTTTCTAGCTAGTCAGAAGGGCAAAGGAAAATGGAGCTCATCTACTAGAAAGCAAAAATTTGCAAATGTTGCACATTCGAAGAAGGAAGACAAAGATGAAAAGAAATCAGAAAAGTAGAAATTGTTTTGCAAGTACTGTAAAGGAAATGATCATATCATAAACAACTCTTCAAAATTAGTTGCTAAAGAGGCAAAGATAAAAGAGGCCAGAATGGTTGTTGCAGAGGCCTCTATACCAAAAACAGAGTCTGCTAATCTTTTGTAGGAAGAAGAATGGGCGCTTACTACTGTTTGCAGTTTTGATCCATCTTCTCATGAGCAGTGCATGTCTGTGGTAGACTCAGATGTTTGGTACTTTGATAGTGGGGTGAACAAACATATTACCTCGCAGCGTAGTTTCTTCTCTTCACTCGAGCCTGCCCCTACAGGGAATACTGTCACATGCACCAACAACTCCTCTTATCCTATCATGTGAGTTGGTAAGATCATTCTGACTACTGCTAATGGTAGTTCTATCACTTTTTCTGATGCTTTATTTGTGCCAGGGATCAAGAAGAATCTGTTATCAGTTTTGACTTTAGCCAAGATTGGCTTGGTTGTGAAATTTGTTGATGACTGATGTACAATTCATGATCTGTCAAATGGTGACATGATTATTGCTTCTGGCATTTTATGTCATGGGCTATATAAGCTCATAGACTATGAAAGATTTGTGAATGATTCAACATGTGCAATACATGATTCTCAGGCTATGTCAGATGCAAAGCTTTGGCATGCACGCTTTGGTCATCTGAATTTGGCTAGTTTGCTACGCCTGTAGAAATCTGAAATGGTGTCCTCTATGCCCAAACTTGAGGCACCCAAAAAACATGTTTGTGAGGGCTGTATTTTGGGCAAAATGCAGCATTCCTCCTTTCCAAAAGATGGTTCAATTCGGGCTACATAGAAATTGTAGCTTGTACATAGTGATGTTTGTGGTCCTATATAGACACCCTCTTTTGGAAACTATCTTTACTTAGTGACTTTCATTGATGATTTTTCCAGGCATGCTTGGGTATATCCATTGAAAGCAAAGTCCGAAGTGTTCGTGTGCTTCAAAAAATTTTTGGTTTTGGCTGAAAATGTTTCAACATGTAAAATGGGCACCCTCCGTTCTGATCGAGGGGGAGAATATATATCTTCTGACTTTTATGCATTTATAGCTAAACGTGGGATAAAACATTAGTGTAGAGTGCCCTATACACCTCAATAGAATGGAGTTGCTTAATGGATGAACAGGTCATTCATGGAGATGGCGAGGTGTATGGTGAAGAGTCAGGCTTTACCACATAGTTTCTGGCTTGAGGCTGTCATGTGTGCAACATATGTACTTAATAGGTGTCCCACTAAAGCACTGCAGTCTATCACTCCATATGAGGCTTCGATGGTCGAAAGCCATCCATTGCTCATCTGCGTGTTTTTGGTTGTCTGGCATATGCATTAGTGCGTGAATAACATCATAGAAAATTGGATGATAAAGCAATAAAATGTATTTTTGTTGGCTACAGTTTTGAAAGTAAAGGCTATCGTCTATATCATCCACAGAATAAATGCATTTTGGTTAGCCATGATGTTGTTTTTGTGGAACATGCTATTCAGCCATTGCTTTCATGTACTAAGGAGACATGTGTTAGCTCCAAAGACATGTATGATACTTTGCTGCCTCTTTTTATAGGTGGACAATCTAGTGCTGGTCCTAATGAGGCAACTTCTCAGCCTTTGCAGGTTTCATGTGATGATGTAGATCATTCCATTTCTGATGCAAATTTACATGATGGACTTCTTGATGAGAGAGATGATATTGAGCAGACAAAAACTATGCCAAAATGGCTAGTGCAAACTTTGCGTGACAACAAATTAGATGCACCTCTGTCATATCGTACTCGTTCAGGCTCTCATAGTGCTTCTTTTGCATTAGATTGCTATGCTATGGCTGCCTCTGGTCTCTATGATGAGACTAAACCTGTTTCATTTGTTGAAGCACAAAATTATGAACATTGGATGGCTGCAATGCAATCTGAATATGATGTTATCATGAAAGGTTATGCATAGGAAAGAGGCATTGATTTTGATGAGACCCTTGCACCTTCTTGTCGAATGACTATTGTTCATAGCATCTGTGCACTTGTAGCTCATCATGGTTGGAATATACATCAATTTGACATTAAAAAAGCTTTTCTGAATGGTGACTTGCATGAAGAAGTGTATGTTTTTCAGCCCTATGGCTTTGTGTAGAAAGGGCATGAAAACCAAGTGTGCAAGTTAAGAAAGGCTTTATATGGTTTGAAACAAGCACCACGTGCTTGGTATGAAAAGATACATGCCTATCTGATTGCACATGGTTTTGAGAACATTCCAACTGAAAGCACCTTATATGTTAAGCGCGCTAATGACGTTCTTCAGATCATTGTGCTATATGTTGATGACATGCTGCTCACTGGTCCTCATGAGAAGCATATTGTTGATTTGCATGCCTCATTTGAGATGTCTGATTTGGGGCATTTGCATCATTATTTGGGCATTCAATTTTTGCATGTTGATGGTGGAATGGCTTTGTGTCAAACGAAATATATTGACATATTATTACAACATTTTGGTCTTGACGACTATAAGCCTATTGCCACTCCTATGGAGACAGGTTTACGATTGAGTCTTTAAGATGTTGGGGATGCATTTGATGCTATTCTCTATCACCAGGCTGTTGGATGCCTCATTTACTTATGCATTATCGACCAGATATTCAGTTTGCTATCTCACAGATGAGCAGGTTCATGCATTGCCTAGGATTCAGGCATTGGTAGGCGGTTAAGCACATCTTTCGCTACTTGAGTTGTACCCAACTGCTTGGATTGTTTTATCCCAAGGGGGGGGATCACTACCACTAGATTTGCATACTTTTTCTAATAGCGATTGGGCTGGTTGCTATGTGTCGACTAGTGGTTTTTGCTTCATGCTTGGTAGCTCTTGCATATCTTGGCTGAGCAAGAAGCAAACTACTGTGGCCACTTCCAATTGTGAGGCTGAGGATAAGGCAGCTTTCACAGTGACTGTTGAGTGTGTGTGGCTCAGACGCCTTATGGCTGATTTGGGTGTTGGTCAGCCTTCTGCCACCACCATCTTCACTGACAGTCAGAGCGCATTGGCAGTTGCGAGGAACCTTGTGTTCCATGCTCACAATAAGCATATTGAGGTGCATTATCATTATGTCAGGGAGAGGTTCTCTGCTGGGGAGATCAGCTTGGCATATGTGCCCACATAGGAGAACATTGCAGAACATTGCTGAAGGCTCTACCTAGGGAGAAGTTTGAAGCTTTTTGTAATATTTACAATCATAACTTTATGATAAACATATGAGTTTTGCAATTGAATCTAATCAAAGTATTTAGAATACATCATTTTCTTAATTTTGAATATCATCATCTATGACACGCACCATGTCACCTACTATTTCCATGTATGAATCATCATTGTGATCTACAGCTAGTTCATGATCAATCCATGGATCATTTGTTAAACTTTCATGAGTTTTAAATTCTCCAAAATTTTGTTATGTTGTTGTAGAAGCAATCTTGGTTGGAGCACGTAACAAATGCATATTAGAAAAAATGTATACCAAATCACAGGCACGTGATATACTTAAGCAAGTTTTTGTTTTTTTTTTTTTGAATCAAGAAAACCATACACACTCCAATTACATTCACAAATACCGCTTGAAGTTGTTACTAAAAGCACTTTCATAGCTATATGTTGCAACTCCACTCTTTCACCTCCACAATCTTTCCATCATATAGGAGGTGGATGATTTTGAGTCACTTCAATGGCGATAGTTTGTTCCATATGAATGAGTATGGGTTTGTGTCCATCATTTTTGTGCTAACTATACAATCTATGTTTTTCCTTGTGATGCAAAATGATTAAAGGATTTGAATTTTTGAATATATTTTGGCATAATACAATAAAGGTTTCCTATAAAAAATTTATTGGTATCAATGATTCATAAATGTTCCACAAAAGTTTTAGTGATATGGATAATTTTTTCAAGACTATGCCAAAGTTTTTGGACTGTACTATAGACATACACTTTGACGTCGTAACTCCATAAGAAAGGTACTTATATAATCACACCTCCCATCTTCAATGCTTAATCATTTCTACAAGTACTAGCTTGAATTCCAATAATCCACTAAACACAATATAAACTGTTGCAAATCGTGTAGCACCAAAGATATGAAGTGCTTTATTAGGAGATTTTGAACAAAAGAGAGAATCTAAAAATTTATGCTCTTGGGATAAATTTGACCACATGATTTGAATCTAGTAAACTTTGTCTAATGAAAGATAATCTACCTATATCTTTCAATAATAGACGTAGTGTATGAGTGTCTTGTAATCCAAAAAGTCTTTGGACTACCCACATAGGATATAGCATGTTCATATATCTTTACAAGGATAGGTGAAATTTTATCCTTAAGAGAAGTATCAACTGCTTCCAAAAACACGCTTCCCTTTGGAAATATAACCATGAAACTAATCAATGGCTTCTTATGACATCTTGTCCATCCATCTAGTGCTATGGTGCATCCATAGATGGGTACATAATCCATCATTCTTCATTTTAAAATAGCTTCAGTATTATTCTTGACTTTCTCTACATATTCTATTCACATTTTATTGTAATCTAGCATGATGAAACCTTTCGAGGTCGTTGACATCAAATCATCTTTGCGAATAAGATTACAAAAACTTTGAAAGGAAGTCCACATGCTAGAAATGCTGGAGTTGATTTTAAGATGAACCTCAAGACAATCTTGCTTTCTAAAAGCTACATGTTTTATGTTTTGTGATTTAGTATGAACAATATTAAGTGACACATTATTAGATCCACCATTTCTGCTAGATTCACCTAGTCCACTCTTTCTTGATGTATTGGAAAAAGGGGAGTAGAACTATCCTAATTATTCTTGAAAACAAATCAAGATACTTGAGTGGAAATATCAGGAGCATCCTCTGTTTTCATTGATACATCTATTCGCTATCACTCTAAACTTTGACTACTTCAAAAATACTATGAACTGTTCATGCTGTTAAATATTTTTTATGTGATAGCTTGGGATTTATACTTGTTTGCATAGATTGCAAAATGTGCCCATATATCACTATCTCGATTAGAGCATCATGCAACATTATTACCTATACTAAAAAGATTCTCTTTTATCCGAGTTGCATTGCCTACATAATGATTCCACAATATTTTAATTGTAGTGTGGGGACCATTTTTCCTTCTTGATGAATATTCACATGTGGCCATTTTTTTCCCTTTCCCATAATGCTTGCTTCAATGGAGACTTTATATCTACAAAAACAAAACATAAATCGATCTCAGGATCTTTTGCTTATGTTTTGAGAGATTTTCTCTCATTTTGAGCATCTATTGTCTCCATTAAACCTACACTTCTTGATTTTCTTCTTCCTTATCTTCATCTTCTCACATACCAACCCTATTTCATAATAGCTGCTAGTACGATTTTCATAGTGAAATAAAAAAATAAAGTTAACTCATTGTACTAACACAATATTCATTTAGAAAAAAAACATGCTTAGACATTGTAGGTAATGTCAAAGTGAGAGAATGGTTTCAATGGATGGAGAGAAAGCGACATAGAAGTGTAGCATGGAGCATTAGAAGGACTTGGGATTTCTATTGAGGAGTACAAAGGTAGACCAAATTGTTGATTACTTACGTTGGCAGCAGTCAAGGTACCGAAGGACTCACAAGGCAAGGAAGCCAAAGAAGGGAGTCAGAGCGGAGAGAAGGCACAAGCAGGCTAGGCAGTCAACGAAGATCTAGCAAGTAGGCCATTCAAATTTTTCCAAAACAACATCTTCATAAAAGTGATTCTCATCACTACAAATCATTGTAAATACCATTTCACCTTTTTGTAACTCCATTTTGTGCAAGCCGAGGATTCCTCAAGCTTGAGGAGTATTAGAAGTAGCATCGTACCAGTTTTCATAATTTTTAGACTTCGTTTGAGCCTCCAATTAGGCCCTAGAACCTAATTTTTGACTAGGCCGGACACTAGGTCTGCACAGGGCCAAAAGCTAGTCAAAAACTATAAATAGAGCTAGAGAGCTCATTTTTGGGGGTAGCTTGTAATAGATTTGAACTTGTATGAGCATTTTGAAAGTAATATAAAAGAACTCCATTGTCTTCCTCTTTGTCTTAGTGTGTGTGCGCGTGTGCGTGTATGTGTGTGCATGTTAGTGTGCTTCTCACTCACGCACTTGTGCCTTCACTTGCTCGAGGTCATCATACCATCCTCACGTCTTCCCAGATAGACATTAAAGGAGGTGCTACTCATCACTGAGCTACACCAAATTTTGGCGCTGTTGCCGGAGATCGAGCTTTGAGGACGAGCGTGTGATGGTAAGACGTAGAGTTGACTCGTTGGAGTTATAGGTATTTTCTTCACTTTTTTCTATTTTCTTTTGTTTTCTTCATCACCCCCATCATCATCACCATCTCCCACTTCCATCTCCATCATCGCGAAAAAAAATTCAGTTTTTGGTCATATCACCCTATCCACCCCATTCCCCTCATTTCACTTGTGAGAGAGAGCGAGAGAGCGTTTGTGTGCTTGTGATTTTCTGTGTTTTTTGAGAGTTTCTGCAGGAATCAGCATCCCCAGCAGCTGCACCAGCTCCAGCAGGTAAAGAATTTGACTGTGCAGGTCCCGAGGCGTTGACCTCTATCAATCGTGACCGACAAAAAAATTGACCTTCTTGCAAAACTAAGTGCATAAATGTGATGTATAGGCCTAGAGCTTCATGAATATGTGTTTGAAATTTTAAAATTCCTCAGTTTTTTGTCAATCGCGATCGACAAACCACGACGGACACTTGCTGACCGACCTGTCAATCGCGATCGAACCATCAATCACGATCGACCCATCAATCGCGACCGACAGAGTCAACAACTGACTGACCACGACTGACAGAACCTACGCGTTACACGTCTCAATCGCGATCGAGCCATCAATCGCGATTGACTAGTTGATCGCGACTGACAGCCCCGATGGACCTGTCAATCGCGACCGACCCAGTCAACGACTGTTTGACCAGGACCGACTGAACACTCACGACGGACCTGTCAATCGCGATCGACCCATCAATCGCGACGGACAGAGTCAACGACCCTTTGACCACGATCGACTGAAAATCCGGGCCACGTGTCAATCACGATTGACCCATCAATCGCGACTGATAGCCACGACGGACGGATCAGTCAATCACGACCGACACGTCGATTGCGATTGACCTATCAATCACAATTGATAGAGCTTTTGATCGTGATTGACGGGCAAATTCGACCAATTTTTTAGGGCAAAAATAGTGGTCTAAATTTTTGGCAATTTGTGGGGAGCTTTTAAGGGTTAGTAGAGCATTGCGAGGCTGACACCCAAAGCATTTCGAGAAGTCCTGTCTGCCTGTTAACCTGTTTTAACTCCTGTTTTAGCCCCAAAACCCTGAACTGGCATAACTTTCTCATACGAAATCCGTTTGCTGTGATTTTTGTTTTGTTGGAAAGCTCGTGGGGAGTACAACCAAAACTTCCACTAGTTATAGTAAAATTAATATCAGGATTATTAAATAGGGTAATTTGAAGTTGATCATATCTCGGGGTAGGAAGAACTGAGGGTCCCTTGGGATTGTTTTCCATAAAGGAAAAAGGCAATTTGGTTAGTGAATTACATGCATGAAAGTGATCTGTCTATCAATCGAATTTGAGTCTTGAGCTAACTTTGGGACTTTTCCAGGTTCTTTGAGAGCATCAAAGGGTACTCGAAGTAAGAGTAAGTGCAAGCTTGGGAACACACGCTTCCTGGGCACACAAGGGCAACCAAGGGAAGAAACTCAAGGTTGGAAATTCTCAACA
This sequence comes from Ceratopteris richardii, assembly GCA_020310875.1. Classification (NCBI taxonomy): domain Eukaryota; kingdom Viridiplantae; phylum Streptophyta; class Polypodiopsida; order Polypodiales; family Pteridaceae; genus Ceratopteris; species Ceratopteris richardii. Next base: position 147,911,056 of record CM035411.1, on the reverse strand, counting down.
CCCTCTGTCAATCCCTAGCTTAGGCTAAGTACGGATAGAGGTTCTGATTGGTTAGGGATACGTTAAGAACCACCAAGTCCAAGAACTCTAATCACTCAAGTGCAAGTGCCAGGAGATTACATTTGCAAAACAACCAAGGGAAAAGAAATTAAATCGAGCGACCATACTCAAAGTACGATAAAACTTAAGTGTTCCTTGCGACGAAGATTGATTTGACAAGAAGTGACATCCTAAGAAAATTAAAAAGAACAAGTGACTGATACAAAAGAACTCAGCAACGAGGTACCTTGGGTAAAAATTGGGATTGCTCAGCTAAGCATATGAACCTTAGATCACGACGACACTTAGGGAGAGATAGACAAAGTCTTAGGTCTTTAGAGGCTAGTGTTAATCATACTACTAGGTCTTGGGCCCAGCAGTTGAGCCATCATTCATACTTCCCTAGCTCTGAGACTAGTGAGTCAGAGATGTCTCAAGGTATGGAGAGACCTACAGGAAGTTCCGGAGTGCCATATTTACATAGGGTAGAAGGCCCCTACAAGATGCAGCTGGAATACCTTAGGACCAACCGATTAGGTGCTAGCATCTATGAGGATGGCCTAGGAAGATCTGTGGTCCAGATTAAAAACCCTGACCAATCCATTGGACTAGAACATCCAGCGGTCAAGTTTGAAAATGGAGCATACTTGGACAAAGAGGGAACAATATACATAGTCACTAGTCACCCAGATAGGACAGACGAATTCGGAAACGTGATCCCTGAGACGGACATAGGTGACCTAGAGCAAGGAAACATGGGTGGAGAACCTAAAACCCCTCGAGGCAAATCTGTTCTCAGTAGGATTATCACACCAGAGTGGCTTCCCCAAGACAATAAGAGCATAGATCTACTCCTGAACTGAGAGACGGATGAAGCCTTTTGGAGGTATAAATCTGATCAGCCAAATGAGGTAGGAACCATCATGATATATGAGTTCAAAGATCCTGATAGCGCAGGCAGAGTGACCTACTTAGATCACGCGTCATAGAGGATCTTTGTGGTCATAGAACATTTTAGGCATGCTTACACTTGGAAAGGTGAATTTATTTTCCCCCAACCAAGATCTAATGTGTCCTATGGTCACCCCGGAGCTGGAACATCCCAAGCTCAGGGAGCTCAAAGAGACAGACATAGAGATAGACCTGAGGTAAGATTTGCCAACCTAGTGGGAAGAGAAAGAACGAGAACAGAAACAAATAGAGCGGAACCTGAGGGATTTAGAGCCCCAAGGAACCAAAGGAATGCTGATGATTTCCCTCTGCCAAGGCCTAGGGAACACACCAGAACCTTGAGACCTACACATCTGGTTAAGTCCATGAAGAACTACTTCGATGGCACAGGAGACCCATATGATCATGTGGCTGAGTTTAGGCAAGTCTTGAGAGCGGAACAAGTTGAGGACCCATTCACGCAGTATAATGCCTTTGGTCTAACCCTTAGGAACACAACCCTTACATGGTTTCAACCATTGAGTGAGAGATAGTTCAGGAGCATAGACCAACTCTTAGAGGCTTTTATCACTAAATTCTCTAAGAGTGGGATAAGGCATAATACTTCATCATTGATACATATCTTCAAGCAGACCCCCCAAGAGACAGTTAGACTTGAAGGAACAAGGTTTAGGCAATATCTAGAGAGATGCCCTATCCCTGAGTTACCCACGCCAGCCAAACAAGTGGCTTTATTCCTCGATGGGCTGCTGAGTACAAAGTTGAGATCATATGTGTACTTGAAAGACCCTAGAACCATAGAAGAGTGTGTACGCATGTGCATTGATATTGAGGATAACCTAGGGGAAGAGTTAGAGCTTTCCAAAATCTACAAAGATTCAGATAGTGCCTCTAGTCTCTCTTCCTCGCAATCCACATCAATTGAGGAACTCGCGGAGAAAGTAGCTCAAAAACTAGGTGTCACTAGCAAACAAATCCCAAGGTTTGCCCCAGTAAAGAGGTGCTATACTTGCGGCGGTGACCATATGGCGAACGTATGTCCCATCATGGCTCAACCCCAAGTGAACCCTAGTAGCCAATATTGCACCATAGAATGGAGATACACAAATCACACAGCACAAGACTGCCCATACAATAAGCAAGCAGTTAGGCAAACCTACCCTTAGCCCTATCCACAACAGGGAAGATACCAGAACCAGTACCCTCCACAGCAATATGGTAGACCACAACAATCTTATCAACAACCCTACCAAAACCAACAAAGGCCTCAACCTGTGTTAGCTCAACAATCTCCAACCCCAGCTAATGCGATTCCTGTAAAGTATGCAGCTGCTGAAGAAAATTTGAATAGAGCTATAGTTCCAGTGACTCCATTGCTTTCAGAAAGTGACTCGAGTGATCATAGTTTTGATTCCACTCACGTAGATAGTCCACAGGCTTACTACATGCAGTCACCTGAGCATAATGAATCATATTACTCTGAAGAGCCGAGTGAACCTAGTTGGGATCCAGAGTATGCAAACATCATGTACACAAATCCCAACACTAGACCTCAACATAGGCAGGTAAGACCCTCATTCCCTAGAGGACCATGCTATAGATGTAAAGGAGATCACCTCATTCGAGATTGTCCAATGCCTGCACCTACACAACCCCAGTCAGTAACAATACAGGGCTTTTGTCAAGATTGTGGGAGGGAGCATCTCTTAAGAGATTTCCCTAAAAACCCCAATAACATGCCAAAAATCACGCCTATCAATGTTATTGGGTTAGTTGTAGATTCCTCAGGAAGTGTAACTTCCACTGCACCAGTATAGGTGGTCACTAGAGCTCAGGCTTTGCAGCAGAACCAAGGTTTAGGTCAAGGAAAGAGTGCAGAGGTTAGTGAAACTGAGAGCATAGCCAGGAAACGATCGAGAGCCTGGAGGGATAGCCGAGAGAGAATGAAAAGACAATGGTCCAAAAAGATGAGCGACTTAGAAGAAAGTATAAGAGAAACAAAAGCCAAAATTGTTGAACTCACCTCTCAAACAAACTCTCACATACCACCACCACCTTCATCTCCATCACCATCTAGTCCACCATCTTTCAACCCACATCAGACCATCCACCCACCCCCTAGAGTAGGATCAGTGCTAGCTGACCCCACTCCTGAAGACATAGACATGATGCTTAAGGCATATCAGGCCAGAATCCAAGAAGGGCCAAATGTGATGAATCATGACAAGTGCTACCCTAGAACTGACGTAGAGATAGAAAGAACCAAGCTTTGCGCAAAAATGGTCGCATTGGCTCAGACCATATTTGAAGCCAATCGCCTCTTCAACTACTCTGGCTCAGCTAAGACACAATTGCACTTGGATGGACTACTAGAGAAGTTAGAGAGCATAATTGCAAGATCTGCCAAGGAAGAAAAAAAAACCAAGGGAGAGATGAGGCAAGTAAAAGAATAAGCATTCCCACCTAGGAAGCTTATGTACCCAATTCCACTGAACCAGACACTAGAATTCCTACGAGAGATTCAAGAAGACAAATGGGCTAAAGAAATTGAAGTCACTCCTCCCATTGAACTTGTGGATGACACGCATGATCAATTCCCACAAGATATTCCTTCCATTTATGGAGAGCAAGAGAGTGCACAAAGTCAAGAGAAGTTAGACTTCGAGTCTAACTCCCTACAGGAATTACCCCACTTCACAGGTCCATGGGAAGCCAAGTCTACTTGTATGAGAGCACCCACGGTCATGGTAAGAAACGAAGACTCAGTCATACCTAGGAATACGGAGGTAGTGAAAAACACTAAAGTGCAGTGCAATCTCACTTTAGAAGAGCTACTCAAAGTTAGGCCAGAGTTATGGAAACATGTAGCGAACCAAGTGCCAGAAGTAGCGAAACCTCGTTCCCAAGTAGGTTCTCATAGAACAGTGCCAGAAATTCCTCTAGACAAGATAGGAGATATGAGTGAAGGTGAAGAGGGAAACACCTATCTTCCCATCACCCATCAAGGATACACCACCAAGGCAATTTTGGATTCAGGAGCAGGAGTTGCAATTGCTACCACTTCCCTATGGAAGCATTGGGGCAAGTCAGCACTCAGGCCAACGAGAATGAAATTGCAAATGGTTGACGGTCACATAGAAAGACCCTTAGGACTACTCGAAGGGATAACTCTTTTAAAATACTTGTGGTGTGGAGTTTGAGCACACATTTACTATATGTGACTTTAGCAAAAATCATGCCTATGAGATGATTTTGGGAAGACCATTTATACGGCAGTTGCAGGTGGTACAAGATTGGGGAACCAATTCCTTATACTTGCAACACTTAGGTGTTACGACCAAAGTGAATCTCAAAGATTACTCTCATAGAGATGTCCCCCCCTATCCAATGGAATCCCATCCATAGAGCTAAAGATGATACTGAGTCGGTGCATTCCATAGGATCAGGATCCTCATGGATGCATGAAGACACCCATTTATGGATGTGCAAAGTAGCTATAGAAGAAGAGAAGAGAGAAAAAGCTAGAGAGGTAGGTGCGAAGGAAACACATAGATCAATTCAAGACCCAGCCTATGCACCTGTAGTATTTCCGGACGAAGAATTTGAACCTCACGGCTTGGTAGAAATTTTAGCAACAATGGATGTAGCCATCAATGAGGAACAATAGACACCACACTGTGATGAGGATGGCTATGATATTTCACTTTTCTCCATAGAGCCAATCATGGGAGATGCAGTTTTAGAAGAGTGCGAACCTAGCCCTGATGCATTTGAGGATGCAAGTGACTCCGATCTAGAGTAAATCATTATGGACCCACCTTTTGCATCAGATGAAGAATACTTCTATGAAGTGGAAGCTCATCCTCAGAGACATGGAGAGCTTACAAATGATGTAAGGTTAACCACACAAGTGACCCCTAAGGATGAAGGAAAGAAAAGAAGGAAGAGAGAAGTCACACCAGAAGAGGAAGAATCTTTGTTTGAGGTCCCGAAAAATTTTAAAAAATATGAGATAGACGACAGGAGAGTCATGATAAGGATGCCTAAACGAGAGGCACAATCAGGAGAGGCCTATGATAACAAAGAAACCACCAAGAAAATAGTGGTAGCCCTAGAAGAAGGAGAGGAGAGATGCACTTACATAGGACATGACCTGACGGAAGAAGAGGAGCATGAATTGATAGCCTTGCTAAGAGAATACGGAGATGTATTTGCTTGGAGTTACAAGGATTTGAAAGGTGTCGACCCTAAGATATGCTCACACACTATCCCCATGACCTCAGACGCTAAGCCCTCTAAGCAAAAGCCATACACCTATAATGATAACTATGCTGCTAAAATCAAGGAGGAGATAGATAGACTGGTGGAAGCTGGATTTATTTATGAAATTGAGCACACTGAGTGGGTATCCCCCATTGTAGTGGTGCCCAAGAAGAATGGACAGCTACATGTATGCATTAACTTGAAGAAGGTTAATGCAGCCACAATTCGAGATAACTATCCACTTCCAATTACCGAGCATCTATTAGAAAGGGTAGCAGGCAAGGAAGTATACAACTTCCTTGATGGATTTTTGGGCTACAATCAAGTAGCCATAGCTCCAGAAGATCAGCATAAGACAACTTTTGCCACAGAGTGGGGCATATTTGCCTTTAGAGTAATGCCATTTGGGCTTACCAATGCTCCTGCAACTTTCCAAAGATTGATGTGTCACGTGTTTAAAGAGTTCTTGAGGAAGAATTTAGAGGTCTATGTTGATGATCTCTGTGCTCATTCCAACATTAGACAGACACATATACCAGAACTCAGGCAAATCTTTGACAAATGTAGAGAATATCAAGTCTGCTTGAACCCAGAAAAGTGCGTTTTCATGGTCAGGAAAGGCAAGATTCTAGGACACATAGTGTCAAAGAATGGCATATCCACTGATGAAGAGAAAGTAAGAGCCATTGCAGAGTTGCCTAGGCCAAAGAATGTCAAGGAAGTACAAGCTTTCATGGGGCATTGTGGCTATTACCGACGCTTTGTACACATGTACGCCATCATTGTCAAGCCACTGTACGGACTTTTGACCAACTTTGAGTGGACTGATGAATGTGAAAACTCTTTCAACGAGCTCAAAAGAAGACTGTGTTCACCACCAATCTTGACCACACCAGATTGGAATAAGCCCTTCCATGTTCATGTGGATGCATCTAATTATGCTATTGGATGTGTACTCGCACAACCTACAGGCGAAGGTAATATGGGTCTTCCAATAGCCTATGCTAGTAGACAGTTGAATGCAGCTGAACGAAATTATACCACCACTGAACGAGAAGGATTAGGCATGGTATATGCAGTTAAAAAGTTTAGACACTATTTGCTTGCAAATAAGTTTAAATTTTTTACTGATCATCAAGCACTGTTGTACTTGGTAAACAAGCCATGCAATACAGGTAGATTAATAAGATGGTTTCTCTTACTAATGGAATACGACTTTGAAGTTGTGGTGAGGAAAGGGAAGACTCACTTGAGAGCAGACCATCTCTCTAGGCTCACATCTGGAGAAGCCGCACAAGGAGTATTAGATGACCTTCCTGATGCTTACTTGTTTAATTTGGAAGTTGTACCTCACTGGGGTAAGCCATTAGTGCGAGTATTGACATACGGGCCTAACCACCCAGTCATAAACACTCAGGATAGAGAGGTAGTAAAAGCCCATAAGTACCACATCATGGCAGGAAGCATGTACAAACAAACAGATCAAGGGATATTGGCCTGTTGTGTGGAAGACGAGGAGTACGCAAAAACACATGTAGGTGCATTAGAGCAACACCATTAGAGGCAAAGACTTTACAGACACTAAGGAGATTTGGAGTGCATTGGCCTACTATTGAAGCTGATGTACATAAGATGTGTAAAGAATGCTCTATCTGTTGCACTAAACCACCCGTGGAGCATGCCACTCTTTATCAAGTATCCATAGTGCCAGATTGGAGTGAATCACTAGTAGCCTTCCTGAGGACGAAAACATTCCCACAAGATATGACATTGGCCAGACAAAGAAGTCTAGAACAAGAAGCCCTAGATTACTCACTTATTGGTGATAATCTATACAAGCGTGGTAAAGATGGTGACCTTAGACTCTGTGTCCATGAGAGTGAATATTTAAAGATCTTGGAAACTGCTCACCAGGGTGTAGCAGGAGGACATTTTGGACCAGATCGGGTGATTAGAGCAATCCTATTTGCAGGATTGTGGTGGCCTACCCTTCACATGGATGCACATACCTATGTGAAATGGTGCGATGTCTGTCAGCAAACTCAGTATCCTATACGCAAAGATGAGATGCCTTTGAAACCAATGATGGGTGGACGTGCATTCTCTAAGTGGGGAATAGACTTCGTTGGTCCTATTAATCCCCCAGCTAAGGGTTCCCATGCTGAGTATATCATTGTTGCCACAGAATATCTAACCAAGTGGGTAGAAGTAAAAGCTACCACGAAGAACGACGCTCAAACGACAGCTAATTTCTTATTTGAGAATGTATTCACAAGATACGCGCTACCTATAGAGCTAGTCAGTGATAGAGGGACTCACTTCTTGAATGAAGTTATTGAAAATCTGCTCCAAGAATTCTTGGTTATACAAAAGAAGTCTGCCCCCTATCATCCACAAGCTAATGGGCAAGCCGAAAGCACAAATAAGATTCTGTGCAATGTATTGACCAAATTAGTGAATAATAAACGCTCTGATTGAGACAAACAACTACACCATGCTGTTTGGGCATACCGAGTTGCCTATAAAACGGTACTCCAAGCCACTCCTTTCAGATGGTGTTTGGCCAAAATGTAGTGCTACCATTGGACTTCTTGATTCCTACATTGAGAATAGCACATGAGCATGAGTGGACGCGCCATGAGCTCTCCTCTAGGATCTTTGACCTTGAGCGATTAGGAGAAACAAGACTGAGGGCTGCCGCAAGAATATATGCAGCTAAGAAACGACAGAAGGCATACTTTGATGCCCATGTTAAGGATAATGGATTGAAGGCCGGAGACTTAGTTTTGGTATATACTCTGAAACAACATGCGAGAAAGCTAGAAAAACGTGGTTATGGACCTATGATCATTAATAGGATTTCAACTAGTGGAGCAGTACAACTAGCCACTTTAGAAGGCGATATTCTCTCTAATTACATAAGCGGATGCAGAGTCAAGTTATATCAAGAACCCCTGACTGAAGAGATGCTAAATAGACTCAACACTGCCAAGAAACGCAAGGAAGAAGAACAATGAATTTGAGAAGAAGCTCAGGCAGAAGCGTTGGAACGCATCCGAAGAATGAAGTTGAGAAGACAGGGTAGAGATCAGCCTAGGACAGATGACTATGCGCACCCAGAATATCATATGGCTATGTGTGAAGTTTCAGGTAGTAGCTCTCATAGAATAATTGACCGATGTCCTTTTGTGACCTTAGGGTTAGGACAAGGAACGAGTGCAAGGATTGTAAGAGCCTTGATTGACTCAGGTGCAACCACTAGTGCTGTTAAACTTTCTTACTGTCGAGAATTGAACTTAAATGTCAACCCTGTGGAAGCATACCTCATAGGGTTGGGAGGCATGGAAACCCCTTGCATGGGTGAGGTGGAACTTCCCCTCTACATTCAAGACATTTTACTGACAGTTAACGTACTAGTGTGTCAAGATGAGGATCTCATTGAACCTCTTGTCTTGGGTCAAGACTGGATCTATGATCATGCAGTCAACCTAAACCTAAGAAGTGGACTTCTTCAGGTATGGGTAAATCAGAGTCGAATTACAGTTGAATTAGACAATGGCGCACTCAAGGAACTAGGAAAGGCACAAGCTCCTGGTCCTTCCAGGAGTACACATGAAGATGACCATGCTATTCTTGTCCAAAACTATGTGATGTAGAGGGATGATTATCGCAACACAGAAGTCAAGGATGCAATGGAACTCCCTTCTTTTCCAAAGGCCATCAGGATGCAGCAACCAAAGACAGATAAAAGGCAGAAGAAGCAGACAACTTATTCTCGAAGCCAAAAGAAAATACGAAGCACGGTGTCTCAACCATCAAACCAAGTGTGGGTGCGGAAAGGCGAGCGTCCCATTGCGGTCAAGCCACAACAACTAGTTCAACTTCCTATTAGTGATCAACGACATGATGCTAATAAGAAGACTTCCAAAAATTCTTCTGTGAAAGTGAAACCTATCTGGGTACCCAAGAAGTCGATGAAGGCTGGCCCACAATCAAGACAAATTTGGGTGCCTAAGGCTTGCTTGCGGGCTCAACTAGTCACACACAAATCGCACCATGTACAACAGGGTTCACTCACTCGAAGAGCCGATGCCCACTCTCATTCAATACACACAAACACACAGTTACACATGAACACGAGCAAAATCACTTGTAAATGGGTTCCTAAAAAGCCTCATTTCCAAGTAGACACTCTTATATAGCCCTCCAGAGTTTCCACAAAATCAAAACCAAAACCCATTCACTGTGTTTGGCAACCCAAAGCTTGTAATAAACTCCCCGATCCCATTTGTACATTCATCTCCACCTATTAACTGCATCATTCTCACATTGCATCTTTTCACTTAGCTCATAGGACTAACAACACACACACACTCATCGAGCACTCACTGATCAACTAAATCATCATTCACCTCATGTTAATGTTGTAATGGGGACAAAAATTGTTCTACCTTGTCCTTTACAATGTTAATGCATGCTTCTATATTCTCACAGAACTAGCAAGCAAGCGGTAACATGGCAGAAACCGGAGGCACTAGCTCCCAAGCAGGGTCTAGCGCCCAGATAGTGGACATTGAAACCCTCCTTCTGGAACCACAACTCACTGAGAGACCTCAAGAACTTAGAGCTGTGCATGTGCTTCCTATTCAGGACCCGCCTCAGGGGCACACTTCTCAAGTGGGGAAACATGCACATTGGTTCAGTGATGTTGCAGGGCCATTGGAAGACAACACCTACTTTTGGGAGGTAGAACTTGAGTTTAATGGCAAGTGGGGACGATATCATTTCTTTACCCGCAAATTTGAGCAGTATTAGAATGCAAAAGTGACGCGATCAGTATGGACCAAAGCGGGCTTGGATGGCTATTTCCGGGGACATTTACCCAAGCCAGATTTCCTACATTGTTCCTACTTTATCAGTACCATCACCCCTAGCAGGGCTAAAGGAGGTGATAGTACCTTCGTGCTACCCTCATTGACACCAGGCCACGAGCTCAAAAGATTCAAACTGACCCTCAACCTAGTACGAGAAGCATTGAACATGCAAGGTATGCATATTCCCACGGAGAAAGAAACAATGATTCCAAGCATGATGAAGCACAAGGATCTCAACAAATTGAAGGACATGGTAGCAATGACACCAACCATCGCTCTCCACCTACGAACGATCATGCAACACTTCGCTTTTCCTGCCCAAGAATGCTTCACAATGCCACCAAAAAAGATCTGGTTCAGCTTGTACTTGGTAGAGACAGAGAATCTCACCATCAATATGCCACACTGGATCATCGATCAAATCCACCTAGCCCATCAACGATGGAATAAGAAACAGAAGAATGTGCTTCATGGATGCTGTGCTCTGACAAAAATAATTTACAGGTGCCTAGCGTACGATGTGCCCATTCAAAGAGAACTAGTATGGTCTAGGGCCCAAGAATTCCAAAGACGGCTGTCAACGGCGAGTCCTCCATCGAAGAAGATGAGAGGGGGAGTTCAATTACCATGTGCCCAAGCAAGGGGAGCCACCACCACACCAGAGGTGACCCCTCCACAAACACGACGTGTCCGACCATTTACCATTCGCCTACCCAAACCAGGTGGAGAAGGACCCAATCTGGTATTCCCTCCGATTCCATCGGACTTGGAGTTCCCACAAGGTTACACCCTAGCCGATTTGACAGATGAAGAAATTGCCCGCATGATCAATGAGTCTAACCTGGAGACAGACGTAGAGCAAACCCAAGGACCACAACCCACTACTACAACTTCAGCCCCGACCTAACCGGAAGTAGTAGAAGTAGAAGAGGATGAAGAAGAGACAGAAGAAGAAGAAGCAAACGAGGAGTATGATCAAGAATATGAAGAACTTTCAGAACTAGCAAGTGCCCCAGCCTACTCGGCCCAAATAAAAAGATTGTATGAAACCATGAAGCGAGTCCAAGAACAACACAAACTGTCGCTCGAAACAGGAAAGGTGCTCATGAGCCAAATGTTAGCCGAGGAGGGTGTGGATGACATGTTTATTGAATCAATGAACCTGCCCGCAGACGCGGTAGGCTTAGGTAAAGCCGTTCATGCAGCCATGGCTTACATTCATCGATTTGAGAAACGAGTGCCTAGCCGCCCCATGCGATCCGGCAAGCAAATTCACATCAATGTATCAGAACCAGGAGATAACACACAAACAGAAGAACATCAGGTGGAACCACTCTCACCACACACCTCACCTCTCACTACACAACTCACCTCACCACATGGCACTACCACCCCTATTTCTACCATTACCACATATGTCATGGGAATTCCTCTCTCTCCCGGCATCCAATTCGGAGGAGTTACCATGCCCACTTTCACAACACTCTTCACAAACATCACATCCACCCCACCCACTGTCCCCATCTACACAGTCACACACACGTTCGACACAATGGAAACATCACCAGCCATAACACCACTCCCTCCCCCCACGCAGCCTCAATCTCCCATACCCCCTCCACCCACCTCACCACTTGACTCCACAGCATTCACGACTCCCTTTCCCCTCCCCATTTCCCCTGCATCCTCCCCTTTCCCTGCATTCTTTAATGTAAATAATATGTTTTCAACGTTACATCAGTGTGTGTATCAACTTCAGAGTGAGTATTAGGCTCTCGAAGACTGTCATCGTCAACTTACTACAAATCACCAACAACTACAGAGACGGCTTATAACCATAGAAGATGAAAAGGCTGACCTCAATCAACGCTATACCACACTCGAGCAAGCCCATCAAACCCTCCTCGAGGCACCCCAACCATCACAAGTACCAAGTGTCAAACAACTCGAAGCTGTACTGGAAGTCTACCAAACAGATAATCTAAGAGTCCGATGTTATTTGACTCTACTTAGAAAACACATGGCTACCGCCCTTGAAGAAAACAAGCGTCTGCAGAAGCAAAACAAAGAAAACCTGGAAGCTGCCATGGAAGGCTCTCCCCACGAGATCGACCCAGAACAATTCAAAGCAGTCCCCTCAGAAACAATGAAGACAATCTTGGAAAGCTATGCCGATCTATTAGAAGCACATGATGATTTGGAAAAGGAACGGGATGCGCTACGCCGCCAGCTCAGGGAACAGGAGGCACAACCCAAGATCATAGAGACAACCACGACTTCAGAGGAAGTAAAGGCATTAACAGAGCATGTGGCAGAATTGCAGAAGAAGTTACTGGAATATGAAAGACAGCCCTCTCCAGTTGTAGAACCAGAGCCAGATGAATTGGTACCCATTGAGGTGGATGAATCGTATGAGGAACCATATGTTCCTATGCGGATGCCAGGAGGTCAGCAAACCTCAGAAGGAATGGACACCTTGGAAGTCGAAGTACCCGAATGGCTTCAGACACTCGAAAAGACAGCTAAGACCCATGAAGATCGAGTAGCAGTCCAAATCCAATCAATGGCTAAATTGGAAGACACTATCATAAAGTCAGAATATTTCCGAAGTATGTCTCATCATAGATGGATAGGCACCAACGATGATCAGTATGTGCCTTATTGTGTACTCCTGGCAGATTACAATGCAGAGATTCAACGACGATGTGGCAAGGCTCCAACCCTTGCCACACAATTTGGGCCCGATGATATCCCTGAGAGTGCTAAAAAAGGATCCATTCATCAACCCACCTGGAGGATCCGTCTTCTTGAGACCTATCTCGAGATGGTTTGTACCTGGACTAACATGCCACTCTTTATCAAATACAACCCCTGTTATGTTCTAGTCTTCCGCAGACGCACCTGGCCCGAATTTACCATTTCTGTAAAGAACGTCAAAGGTTGTGCAAAGTGGTTAAATTATGTCTATCTAGCACCTCCACAAGGACCTCCCACTGTTGCTTACATGATTTCTACAATCCGTCACTGGAGCATTCGACTATGGAACACCCCTGATGTGATGGCACAGATGTGCATGAAGATCTCCGAATTAATGCTGATCACATTCAGGACATTCAAGAACATCAAGGACCCCCACTTCTCAGGAGTTGGCTTCACTGCAGGCAACCAAGATCTGGTATATGACATGAGCACTACCCCCTCAATAAAGGTAGTATATGCCTGGCACACAAGAATAAAATACCTCCCAGCATGCTTCAAGCAGACCTTCGAGGAGTTGTTCATCACAGGGTTCTGGGAATATCACTCAGAAATATTTGTACCCAAGCCCTCACATCTCCTCCAACTATTCGCTGTGGAAAGGACCATCCACTCAGATCAATTGCGGGTGCCCCATCCAGACGTCCCAGGTCCAGTGGATTGGGATGCATTGTTAACAGACCTAGCACGGGGGCTGCGATTAGAAGAACACCACCTTGCTTCCGATGTGGTTCAATATTATGTCCAACGCTCAGCTAGACAAGGGTCTGTCAGAGACGAAAGATGCGAGAGAGGGGGGGGTGTTGGCAGCAGTCAAGGTACCGAAGGACTCACAAGACAAGGAAGCCAATGAAGGGAGTCAGAGCGGAGAGAAGGCACAAGCAGACTAGGCAGTCAACAAAGATCTGGCAAGTATGCCATTCAAATTTTTCCAAAACAACATCTTCATAATAGTGATTCTCATCACTACAAATCATTGTAAATACCATTTCACCTTTTTGTAACTCCATTTTGTGCAAGCCGAGGAGTCCTTGAGCTTGAGGAGTATTAGAAGTAGCATCGTACCAATTTTCATAATTTTTAGACTTCGTTTGAGCCTCCAATTAGGCCCCAGAACCTAATTTTTGACTAGGCCGGACACTAGGTCTGGATAGGGCCAAAAGCTAGTCAAAAACTATAAATAGAGCTCGAGAGCTCATTTTTGGGGGTAGCTTGTAATAGATTTGAACTTGTATGAGCATTTTGAAACTAATCTAAAAGAACTCCATTGTCTTCCTCTTTGTCTTACTGTGTGTGTGCGTGTGCGTGTATGTGTGTGCATGTTAGTGTGCTTCTCACTCACGCACTTGTGCCTTCACTTGCTCGAGGTCATCATACCATCCTCACGTCTTCCCAGATAGACATTAAAGGAGGTGCTACTCATCATTGAGCTACAACTTCATATCAATGAGAGAAAGGATATGCATGTTTGTCATTATGTGGATAGTAGAGCCATCGTTGTTGGCTAACATTTGTACCTAGAACAAGTCTTTTGATCAAAACTCAGTAGGATTTGGAAGGTTTGTAGAGTGGCACCTTCTTGAGTAAATTCAATACATTAAGAGGCAATTTCTGGCATATGCATATGGCAAGGGGCTTCCAACAATGTCTCTATCAAAGTGTATTATATATAGACGACACTTAAGAGTGAGGGATACACAAGTGATAGTTCATTCTTCATAGAAAGAAAAGAATTTGGTTCTACCCAAGGCTTGTTGATAGGTAAGGTGGAGAAATTGTTGCCTAGAGAAATTGTCCAATAATAAGTGTACAAGATAAGGAATAGTACATACTTAAACATTTGGATGTGAAGGGCCATAAGGACACATCTCCTAAATGTACAAATTCAACATAGGAGGGGAAGGTGAACAAAAGTAGTTCTATGTGCTAATCATTTCCTATGTGAGAGACTCTAAAAGGAGTTTACACTAAGCTTGATGATTTCCATGTTGAAATGCTTCAAGAGACATTGTTCTCCATTGATTAGCCAAAAAATTTCATATATCAAGTTATTACAATGCTAAGGAAAAGGAGCCAAAACTGGAACACGTGCAAGAAATCGTAAGGTTTGAGGAGTGGCATAAGAATGCATCCAAATGATCTCTTTAGTGCACCATTAGGGACGTCATTAAATGTCTTCATCCAAAATTTGAGCCATTCACTATCCCAAAGATGAAGGAGAGGATCTTATGACAGAAATGCGCTAAAACTTACAAGAATCACCTTAGAAGAAGGTAGGAGAAGCCATTTACTACCAAAACAATTTCTCTGGGATGTTTCTAGACATAATTATCATATATAAGGTATTTTTTACAAGCAACTCATATTCCCTTTGAGTATCAAAAGTTGGAAAAGTGGCTACACTCACCATAACTCCCAAGAACTATTAGATTATCAAGGAAAAATTTATCTAACTCTTATCACTTGGAGGTGTGTCTCAGCAAGAGAGCCAAATAAGAGATGAGTACGCACTTGTTGAACCTAAGAGGTCTGGAATCATAGTGGAAAAGATCTCAAATAGCAGAAAAAAGGAAGAATGATTTCCTTAGCCCATTATGGATACTATCGGAGACAAGTCAAAGTTTACTCAACAAATCCAAGAAAATAGAGTTATGTTATCTTTTTTACAACAACAATAACACATGTTGTTGAAAAACGGAGAGCTCTCTAATAGCGATTACTCGAGTTTGATCCTCGAGTAGAGCAATGGTGCAACATGAAAATCTATTTTGTTTTTCTTTAGCTTTTCGTGAAAGGTCGCTGATCCGATTTGAATTCTATGATCATTTTTCTTCTGAGCTTTACTTCCCTATGAGTGATCATAGCTTTTCTAAGTTGTGCTTTTCAAGGTAAAGCATAAGCTATAAATTGAAGGTCAAGCTCATTGTTTAGTATCAACACACAAGCAATCTTTTGAAGCTATTCAAGGAGGAATTGGAGGAGATCTTGGGGGCCATCTTGAAGGTGGAGTTCTCACACTCTTGGAGGAGTTGTGGTCTACATCTTGGTGATTATTTGGAGAAGATTCTGCTAGATTACCATCAAGATCCATTGTTTATTTACTGTGAGTTGCAATTCTATTTTCGTTTTGACATGTAAGCAATAGTGAGTTGATGAGAGATACATTTGTCTTCAAGAAAAGACTTAAAGTCTTTAGACATGTACTCTCCTCCTCTATCCATTCTAAAAATCTGGATCTTTGACCAACTTTCATTTTCAACCATAGCTAAGAGCTTCTTGAAAGTAGGAAAAACCTCTAACTTCACTTTAAGACCATAAATCCACGAATATCTTGAAAAATCATCAATGAACATAACAAAGTACATGAAACCTTGAATAGAATCTCTTCTCATCGGACCATTCACATATGAATGTATGATCTGCAACTTCCTTGTGGATGTGATAAATCCATGTTTCTTTAAAGGTAGTTTGTGAAGCTTTCCTTCAAGACATCATTCACATGACTCTACATCATCTATTAAAGCAAAAGTAGGCAAACTCTCCATCATACCTTGATCTTTGATACACTTGAGAGCTATGTAACTGATATGACCAAATCTAGCATGCCATAACTTCATGTTCTCCTTAGGTGTAGTAGACCTAAAACATTAACATGACTTATTTTGGATAAAACAAACATGCCACTTCTGTTTTCACCTTGAAATAGACAATGCTCCTCATCAGGTGAGAGGATCTAACATGAAATTTGCCTTTATGAAATGTGGAATCTCTTCCTTCTTATCATAAATCTGACTTTCTCCAATATATGCATTGCATGAGAGGGAATTCGGATGCTTACATTCAGCCATACAAGGGAGGTGATGAAGCCTCTCAAAACCTAAGAGAAACAGGTGAAAAAAGAATTTCCTTACCTATATCAATAGCTAGTCCATCATTGATACCTATTGAAGTTCCAACTTATGAAGTTGTAGAAAGGTCAAGAGTTATAGAAGAAAGAGATACTAAAGAACTAGAAGATATACCACCACTTTTCAAGAATACACCAAAGTGGTTATATCAAACCTGGACCTGCTAGTGTCCAAGATGCACAAAGTAGTCGTGTATGGAAGAAAGCTATGCAAGAAAAGGTTGATTCTATCCATAAGAATCAAACTTGGAAGCTTTTTGAGTTACCAAAAGATAAGAAAGCTATTGGTGTTAAGTGGATCTTCAAAATCAAAAGAAAAGCATATGGTACTATAGATAGGTATAAAGCAAGATAAGTTGACAAAGGTTATGCACAAAAGAAAGGTATTGACTATGATGAGACTTTTGCAGGTAAATCTAGATTGAGAGTGATCACGCAATACTTTCGTTAGCTGCATTCTTTAGTTGGAAAATATACCAGCTAGATATCAAAAGTGCATTTCTTAATGGTGATCAAAAGTTCAGAAGCCAGAAGGTTTTGAAGAAACAGGTAAAAAGCATTTAGTGTGTAAGCTTATCAAAGCTTTGCATGGACTAAAGCAGGCACCAAGGGCTTGGTATGAGAAGATACACGTTTATCTTCTATCTATTGGTTTTGAAAAATCAGATGCAGCTCCCACTCTTCATGTTAAAGCTGAAAGGCACAAACTGGGATGATCTCAATTTGTGAACCACTAGATCTGTATTGAACCCAATGAAGAAGCGTGATTGGGGATGGTCTAAAGATGTGCACTCAAGTAATCTGTTTGAATCTAGCTCTCATCCCACATTTCATGTCAAAAGGTGTTAGGAGAGGGAGGATGCAAATGTGCCAAATGATATGGGCCTTAGGATTCAAGTCACATCATACATCTATGGAATCAAGTTCCCTTCCTTATTGAAATTCAATTTCAAATGTTCGATTCATACACCAATCCAATGGCTACAATGAAAAGGTGCAATTTTTGAGATCCCTTGAATCTTATCCATAGATATCAAACAAATCCAAGAGCCAAAAAGCAAGGGTGCCTTGCGTTTTGCCTCTCAACATTAACCTTTTAATTATTGAGCCAATCCAAGGGCTTTGATTCACTTCCAAGGCTTTCAAATCCATTCAAATAACTAAAACCATGTATTCTATGTGGTTTTCTCCTCTTTGGCCACACAAAAAAAATGGAAGCCTATGCCTAGTCTATGTGAGTAAGGGACTACATTGTGTCCACCTCCGTCTTCTAATTGGTCCATCATCAATCACCCCTTAATCTAAAAGGCCCATGCAGGGTTCATTTTTTCCCATAATGATACATTCAAATTTCTCTTTGCTTGAGAGAAAAATTTCATTTAGGATTTTGTGCCATGCCCTAGGCCTAAATATTTCAAAAGCTAGTTATTTTCTTTGCTACTCTTGTTATGCACTTGCTATTGAGGTTTCAAATGTAGGAAATCTTGTCTATTACAGAAGGACATAATATCTTAGATACAAAGGAGATCTGAAACAGTAAATTTCGTCCAAAAGATTGAAAAAAGGATACTACAACTTTGTATTAGAATGTGGCTCTTCCTATTACAAAAGATGCTTATATTCCATAACATGTACTTTTTTTCTCTTGGGTACAAAAGATTATATTGTGCATCCAAGAAAAACATTCCTTAGATATTGTAAATCCCGTTTTGTTGTGATATCTACACTTCCAAGATAGTGCTAATATTTATGTGGAATTTTTTTGTATCTATCTTTTGAAGAACCCAAATAATGATGCAAAATCCCCAAATCCAATATCTCAAAAGAGGCATCCAAATTAGCCCTAAATTCAGAAATAAGCTTCTCATTAGGATTAGTGAGCAACATGTCATCCACATATACAACAATGATCATAAGTAAATCATTTACATGCTTAACATATAAGGTGAATTTTGCCATTCCTACAAGGGTGGATACTTGTCTTTCTTCTTTGGATTCATCATTTATCAAATGATACATTTCCAAATGAAAAAAATCGATGTTATTTATTGCCATTGAACATCGTCTTTCTATTTTGGATTGATCATTTATCAAATGATACATTTCCAAATGAGAAGGACCTTGAGGAAGGGATAGGCGCATCTACAAATTTATTGTTGAAAAAAATCTCAAATTCTATGGCAAACGAAAATATGGAAGGGATTAATCTTGAAGCATATCTAAGTTCTTTCAAACAAATCAAGATTTTTAATCTTTACAACTTAAAAATTTTTAGTGCTTTTGTCATCGTAGCATCTGCCATCTTGTTGATTTTTTGAAGGGAAAACCACTAGTGAATTTTCTTTGCACACATGTTTTCATGCACATAATGGTTGTGCATTTTAATGTGTTTGGTTTGTGTGTGCAACATGCGATTCGATGTTGAATTTATGCTACTACAATGATGTCCACATAAACTTGAGGAACCAAAGAAAATTTCGCATATCATCACATGATTGACAAATATAATCAAGAATTTCTCTCTACTTAGCATACCATGTATTTATGTAACGAACAATGCTAGTTGGAAACAATTAAATTGTAAATCATTGTGTGGTTTGGTGCCCTTTATTTTTTGGATGGATTTTACAACATGATGAAAAGCTTTATTATAGAATGGAGAGACGTGTGTTAAAAAGATTAAGCGAAAAATGAATTGTTGGAGGTGGAAACTCACTAGCAACTTTCAATGCCCAAAAGGGAGAAGATGTTGAGGACTATGAAGAATAGAAGCAAAGAAGCATTGTGAATGCACTAGACTAGCAAAGCAAGAGTCTAATGGGTACCATAAATTTTCCAAAATTATCTTTCAACTTAGCCATTTACATATGAAATCCCACTTCTAAAAAAAAATGTTCGAAACTTATTTTTTTGTAACTTTCTCTACTTTTTTTGCAAGACAAGGAGTCCTTGAGAGCTTGATGAACGATTTAATAATTCTCTAGAATTTTAAAATATTTTTCTTCGCTCCAAACCCACCATAAGTGGGGCTTTCATAATCTCTTTTAACTAGGGCAACATTAGGTGAAGAGGATCATTTTTTAAAACTTTCCTATAAACGTGAATAAATCCTTGTTTATAAAGACTTTTGTTCATTCTTTTCTAATAAAGTGTCAATTTCTTGGAAGCTCTTATGTCTTGCTTATGACTAAGGCTTGGTTACACGCTTGGGTGCATATGCATGTGCATGTATGCATGAATCTTCTTGTGTATGCATAACTACTATTGTTATGGAGGTCTCCATTCTACCAACTTGCCTCGAGGATTGATAATTTGGGGATGAGGACATCATCCATCTCACTTGGAGACTTTCATCTTATGAGATAATTGTTGTTATGGGTCTGCTTTGCTTATGTTTTGAGAGATTTTATCTCATTTTAAGCATATATGGTCTCCATTAAACCTACACTTCTTGATTTTCTTCTTCCTTATCTTCATCCAACCCTATTGCGTACTAGTTACTAGAAGCATTTTCATAGGGAAATAGGAAAACAAAGTTAACTCATTGTACTACAACCATATTCATTTTGAAAAAAATACATGTTTAGAAATTGTGGGTAATGTCAAAGCGAGAGAATGGTTTCAATGGATGGAGAAAAGGTGCTAGAGAAGTGTAGCATGCAGCATTAGAAGCACTTGGGCTTACTAGTGAGGATTACAAAGGTAGACCACGTTGTCGATTACTTCATATCCATGAAAGATGAGATATGCGTGTTTGTCATTGTGTGGACAGTAGATCCATCGTTGTCAGTTGAGCTTTGTTCCTAAAACAAGTCTTTTGATAAAAAATCAATAGGAGGTAGAAGGTTTGTAGAGTGGCACCTTATTGAGTAAATTTTGTAAATTGAGTAAGGGGGAATTTCTTGCACATGCATATGGCAAGGGGCTTCCAACAATGTCTCTATCAATGTGTATTAGATATAGAGGACACTTAAGAGGGAGGGACAAACTTCTTCTGACGAGCCTAATTGTAAGCTTAAGATTCACTAAACATATCTCCTTATTTTGCTTATTTCTTTCGCACTTATTCAATTTTTTATAACGAAATGACCAAAGCATGTGATCAGGGCTATCGATTTTTTTTTTTACGATCCTAATTGCAATGATTTGGTCATGGTCAAATAACATAACTCCTTTGTATGCTTATTGCATTTGCACTTATTCATTTTTTATGAAGACTTTGTATGCTTATTGCATTTGCACTTATTCATTTTTTATGAAGACATGACCAAAGCATGCAATCAAGGCTATCCATTTTTTTTGAATGAGCCTAATCGCATGCCTTTTTTATGATCAAGATTCATTATACATCCCTCCTTATTTTTTTTTTTTTAATATAAAGGAAGTTCGGCATTAGCCTAGTCTCCCGGACTTGAATTAAATAAAGAAAAGTACAAGAGAAGGGGACTAGTGCCCACGGGACCCCCCAAATCCCACAAAGCAGGGGAAGCTTTTACAGAGCTTATATGGCATTACAAAGAAGGTTAATCACCCTCTCATCACCCTCATGCGGTGCCCACTTGGGTTTAAGCTTGTTATTGATCAAAAGGAGTACTTGATGATGCCTGAAGGGGGGGGATTTATTACAGTTAACAATCCTTTTGCCAAGGAGGAACAACGATTTCTCAATTGACCACTCTTTGGGGGAGTCACCGAAGTTGAAAGCACATCTTTCCCGCCAGATTTTCCATAGGACCTCCCCTCTGATGGCATTCCAGAGAGTCGTGGAGCAACCGATCGCTTCTCCCAGCAGGGCTTACTGCCAACTAAGTTGTTTCTGAAGTCTAATTTTCTTTCCGACCGTTTGCCAGAGTCTATTGGAGTTGGGGCAGGTAAAGAAGATGTGTGAAACATCTTCGATAGACTGGTAGCAACATTTGCACCAGGGAGGAATCCCACAAAATTTGCTAGCCTTAAGGTTGGTCTAGATTCCATGATGAAGAATTTGCCATAAGAGGACAAACTTTTTTATTTCTATGAGGGGTTGCCAGATGGCCATGAACTTCATGTCCCACCGAAGCCGCGTCCATGACAGGCACCACTTCTTGTTGAGGTTAACCTGATAGTCAATCGTTTCTTTGATGTTCGGGATTTTTGATAGGCTGTTCCCATTGTGCCATTTGAGACCAAGTGAGCTCGACGTGTCATGTCCCATGAGAAGGTGAACTTTGTGTCGGTCCCAGGCGATACATCTGCTTTGCAAAATGTTCCATTCTTCAAACGAGATGTTGACGCAAGGGTCAATGTCCTCGAAGTTGATCCAGCGGTTGGTGTCTTGTTTCTAGAGATGTTTCCATTTTTTGAAGCCTTTGTTCCATAGCTTCTTGGCATTTTGAACATTCCAAGACTCCACACTCCGGATGCCATGGATCGGAAACCAGATAGAGTCGTTTTGTCTGATACTGGCCGCCCACTTCCAGTCTTCACTTATTCTTATGTAGCTTTTGACTTTATTCCAACTCTTCCATAGGGAGCTCACGAGATTAGAGCCTTTCAGGAAGACGGGGATCGGGGAAAACAACAAGGTCAAGATGTCAAGATTCTTCCAATTTGGGAAACCCCCGAGAGCCAACTCTTCACTTATTCTTATGTAGCTTTTGACTTTATTCCAACTCTTCCATAGGGAGCTCACGAGATTAGAGCCTTTCAGGAAGACGGGGATCGGGGAAAACAACAAGGTCAAGATGTCAAGATTCTTCCAATTTGGGAAACCCCCGAGGCCTCCACGTTGCACCAAGCCTTAATCATCCATTTGGCCGCCAGTTTGTTAGCCATGCACCCAATGTCCAGGATACCGAGTCCCCCACTATCTCTATGGCTGGTGCAGATGGACCACTTGATTTTAGGCACCCCCCTCCTATTGTGGTCGCCCGTCCAAAGGAAGTTTCTACAAATACTATCCAGTTTGGACAGATCTTGCTCTTTCGGTCTCCAACAAGAAAGGAAATAAATGGTAGACGAAAAGAGGAACGTGTTGATAACCATAGCATGACCAGCAAGATTGATTTGCATACCTCTCCAATAGTTAAGCTTGTTTTCGAGTTTGGCCAGGACCCAGTTCCACCGCTGTTCCATAGAGACGCCAAACCCTAAGGGAATTCCAAGAAGCCGAAAAATTTGGCCCTGCGGAATGATTTGACAGCCATGATCAATGAGAAGGTCGGGCTGTGACCCAACAATAGCTCTAAAGGTGGTTTTAGAGTGGTTGATTGTGGATCCAGAGGCTTCACAAAAGGTAGCCAGACACCTCCAAAACGTCTCCAGGCTGGTACTATCATTGTGAACAAATGCATTCATATCATCGGCGAAAAGTCTCATGGTGATCTGATTGTGGTCATGAGGCAAATGGAGGCCTTTGATATTACCAGCTTCCACCTGATGCACCACGAGCCTGCTAAGCCCTTCCGTGGCAATGGCAAAAAGAAGGGGAGCCAATGGGCATTGTCTGATAGATCTTCTAAGTATGATCACCTTCGAAAGTTTGCCATTAATGTTAATTTGGGTTGATGCATTTCCGAGAAGGGTCACGATCATCTTGATGAATTTCTGACTAAATCCAAGGTATTGGGGCGACTGCAAAATATAGTCCCATTCCAGCCTGTCGTAGGCTTTATCAAAGTCGATCTTGAGGAAGACCACGTCTTGTTTAGACTCATTTGCAAATTCAAGACCTTCCCAGATATCTATAATGGTTTCCAAAATTGACCTGCCTTTGATGAAACCTTTTTGGTCCTCGCTTAACCACGCTCTCAAGTGGCAAGATATTCTGTTGGCAATGACTTTGGCAATGATTTTGTATCCTGTTTGGAGCATCGTAATAGGACGCCAGTTCTCAATTCTGTTCTTTTCCCCTTTTTTGTGTATTAACTTGATAATGCCATTGTTGAGGCAAGAAGGAAGCGCGCCAAACTTGAGTGCCTCTTGCCAAACCAGACGAAGAGGGGTGGCAACCACCAACTTGAAGGATTTAAAGAACTCATTAGTGAGCCCGTCGGGTCCCGGGCTTTTACCAGAAGGGAGGGCGTCAATGACCTCAATGATTTCTGCTTCAGAGATAGGGGCATGTAGCAGGGAGTGAAGGTTGAGTGGGATCCTGTGGGAGGAAACCCTAGATATGGCTGCCATACAGTCCCTTCTATGGTGGGAGAGGGGGTTTGAGGTCCCCAGGAGTCTCGTGAAGTGCCCTTCAATGATCCCAAAATTATCCTCTTGCGTATTTCAAACATTGCCATTTAAGTCTAGCAATAAGGGGATCAATTCTCTGTTGTGCTTCCTTTTAAGGATACGACACATCTCTTTGGTGGGTTTGTCGGCTTTGCCAGCCCACCACTCCTTGAAGAAAATTTGAAAATTTTTCCTTTGTATTTCTTCCTCGTATCTCAACTGCGCTCTGATTTTTTGAAGACCTTTCTGGGCTTGAGATTTTCCTTTGTTCACTTCCTCCTCGAGCCTCCAGAGTCTATGATATAGAGCTTCTCTACGAGCCCGCCGCACAGTCTCGAGCATCTTCTTGGATCTAATCATGATCTGTCGTGACTTATCGACTGCACTTCTCCAACACTTAGCTGGGGACAAGCCGGAGGCAAATGCCTCCTTCCACACATCAGCAATTTCTTGATGGACGAAGGGGAGAGAGAAGGAGGGCGCACTGGTGTGGAACCAAGGAGCCTTACGGATCTTGGTGGGAGGTTGGAAAGTGATAACGATCGGGTAGTGATCAGAGATGGCGAGGTCGGTGCGTTGTGAGAGGGAAGCGTGGCCCCACTGATGAGTAAAACTCTGAGAAATGTAGCATCTATCAAGTCTAGCTTTCCTCAGGTCCTCGCCTGCTTGGAGATTTGACCAAGAAAAGCCATTCGAATCTTTGAATTCGACCAAATCCAAGTGAAGTTTGGTTTTGTCCCATGTTTCTTTGTCCCGACTATCGATGACCCTGCCCTTGCCCATCCATCTGTCCATAGGGTCCTCCACCATGTTGAAGTCACCACAAATAAGCATGTTGTGGGGGAGCGAGTCCAAGGAGGCCCAAGTGTTTAGTCTCTCTAGCTCCCCATTCGGGGCATACAAAGAAACTAAAGTAAAACGAAAAGGAGCTCCAAAAGAAACAACAATCCAACGATGGCATTCATCTTCAATGGAGTTCGCAAGCTTTTCAAACCAGAATTGGTTAATGCCGATTACCGTTCCACCTGACCCCCGCTGGTGCACCGTTGAAATCCAAACATGGGTCGAGGAGACATGTCTAAGCCGTTTCTGGAGGTCTTCTCCGTCGATTTTAATCTCTTGAATACATATAAAATCTGGGTTTAGGCTAATGTCGCGAAGCCATTGACCAATGATGGTCGCTCTTGAGGGGTCGGTTAGCCCTCTAGCATTTAACGATATGATGATCATTGTCGTAGTGAGCCCTCTTTGCGGGAGGGCGCTTTGTCCTTTCTTTTCTTGGATTCATCTTTCTTTTTCGCTGGGATCGGATCCCGAATTAGCAATAGATTCTTGTGGGGGCTTTTCTAGGATAACTCCATAGGTTGTTTTCCTTTGCGGGATGCCTCCTGCTGGGAAGAACTCGGCACCGTTTTCGTCACCGTTTCCGGAATAGTCGATCCGATGATGGAACTTTCACTATCCATGTTATCTTCGTTACTAGTAGTAAAGCCGTCTTCTTTGCTTGTAGTGTAACCCTCCTGAGAGGTTTCTTTATTGTCAGGGATCTCTAGGGCTTTGTCATTGGTGTCCTCCTCAAGGTGGTTCCCACTTGGGTAGTCAAACTCATTGATCTCCTTTTCCAGATTGCAATACAAGTTGTTGGAGGGGGTAACTGACATGTTCTTTCGCTCAGAAGTCGCCCTAGGGCTTCTTTTCCTTCTTCTTCTGACTTCGATGAACCCATCTGCATCAGCTTCTGGATTAAGGGGGGGCCTGACTTCCTCTTCCTTCGTCGAGTGAGTCAATGTCCCATTGCTATCTTGAGCGTTTCTGGGGGTTTCTTGATTTCGCTTGCTTTTTTGTCTCAACGGGCAATCTTTAATCCTATGACCTTGTTGGCCACACCGAAAGCACGCGTTGGGAAGGTTTTTGTAATTGATGTCTTGCTCCCATACATCCCCTTCGCCCAAGTCCACTTTGATCTTCGATGGAGGCGGCATGCCGAGGTTAGCCTCGACACAGATTTGTGGGTGCCACTGAGCGTTGAACGAGTGTCTTGCACCTTCATAAATGAGACCACCAATGTCCCCGCGTGAGGCCAATGGCTTGCCAATAGGAGAGACAATGTCCCACACGAAGTTGTACAGGAAGTATGGCAGGTTAGGGAGCTCAACCCAGAGAGGGTACCGGAGCGATTTCGATTTGTCGGGAGTAAAATCAGGGGACCATCTGAATAGGCACAGGGTCGCCCAACCGAGTTGCCAGGTTCCGACACTTAGGGCTTGAAACGCCATATCTTCATTTTCAAACACTAGCAACATGTGGCTTGCCGGTAAGAACTGACACTTACAAACAATTAGCCCACGGGGGAACCACTCGTTGCGAAGCCACTGTCTCACGATTTCAAGCGGGGGCCTAGGGCCAAACATTTGGCCGATGAGGCAAACTTTCTTGAGCTCCTAATGAGTTGATAGAATTGCGGATCTGCTGAGGGAGACGAAGGGGGGTTCAGCACTCTCGGAGGCCCCAACGGCGACACAAGATCCCCCCTCCAACAAAGAGGCCAGGTTACCGGTCTCCCTCAAAGGAGGGGCCAGGTTACTTCTCACAAATGAGGGGGCCGCCAAATCCATGAACATAGATTTTCAAATGCCAAAAACTACCGCACAACAGGCTTCCAAGAAAAGGGGTATAGTTACTTCTCACGATAACCTTCTTTCAACAAAAAAAGCTAAAGGTCAGACTGCAAACTAAAATCGATTTGAACTTTAATCTTCTTCATTCGAAAAAAGCTTAAACTCCAAAGCAAACTTAAATTTCAAGGTGTGAAAATCCTCGCACGAGAGCCACGGCCCCACCAGTCATAAGTCATTAGGGACTTAAAGCGCGCCCACAATCAAGTCCATATTAAACATTAAAAGGTAGTTCTTTTTTCTTTTCTATTTGATTTCCTCGCTTTTTCTTCGAATTTCTCTTTTCTCTTTTTTTCCTTTTTTTGTCTTTTTCTTCCCCCTTCTTCGAAAAAAGCCAGGAACTCACGCCGCCATTTTTTAGAAAGAACGAACTTTGAGCGCAGAGGACTGTGACGGGACACACTTTAACAGAGGAAAGCCTTGAAGCACGTGATGGGCCAGCCGGAGAAAAACCGGGTAAGACTAGAGGTGCACAAAGTCCCAGGGTGTGCCATCGCGATGGTGTGCCCTCGGGAATCGTGCCCTACGCGCGCCAAATCTTTCCTCGAAGTTCAACACAAGATCGGTGTGGCATGGGCCACACTGTCGCGATGGGCCACAGGCCACACCGTCGCGATTATGAACGCAAAGGACGGGACGCGACCGACCTGCTGCACCACAACACAGCCTGCCGAAGCCTGTCGACAGTCAAAGCAACAGACAAACCAACAAAGAAGCACTGTTACAAAAGGATATTTATGATGGCTACACTTCGGCGATCTGAACCATGAAAAGCTGCATGTCTACTCAATTGCACTGTAATTGTCAAGCGATCAAGGCAATCTTGCAAGCGCTTCCTTCGTCGCATTTACTGACACGGAATGTCGGATTGGCGATTCCGCAAAGAATCAGGCGACCAGAAATTCCGCCAGCCGACTATAGCCCGCCTGGATAGAATATCTTGTAGACGCCATGGATCTCATATGCAGCGCGCAAAGACTCTGCTAACTCTTCCCTCCTTATTTTGCTTATTGCTTTTGCACTTATTTATGTGTAATGATGACAACTATCTTAGTAGAGGAATCAAGAAATGATATAGAAACTAAAAGGAAAGAAAAAGTGGATATTTATTCGATAACCCACTATCTTCCTAAGATCAATCCAAACATACTATGTTTTGTACATAGTGAAGAGCCAAATTTTGCACTTTTCTCTTTAGAAACATTATCATAATTTATGGGTTATTGTCGATTCCGAATTTAACATTAGGGGGAAAAATGAACTCTGCATGGGCCATGTAAGGATCCCTAATTTCTAAGGATTAAAGGGCTTAATGAATACCACCTGTGGTTTTCTCCAATATAATACTATTTGATTCACTTTTATAATTGCATTAAACAATGAAAATCTTTATAGCCCTTGGATGCTTGATTTCAATGGATTGGATCAAATTTGGTTCTGCGTCTAAAGAGATAGTCCTTTACAATTTGTAGCACTCAAAGATTCACATGCTTTTTTGCACACTTCTGCACATTTCTTGGCCCTTAGATCTTGATCAATCTAATGGAAAGGCACAAATTGGGCTGATGTCAATTTGTGAACCACTAGATACGTATTGAATCCGATGGAGAAGCGTGACTGGGGCTTATCTCAAGATGGGGACTCATGTCAACCGTTCGATCTGGCTCTCATCTGAGAGTTCACGTCAAAAGGCGCTAGGAGAGGGAGGATGCAAAAGTGCCAAATGATATGGGCCTTAGGATTCAAGCACATCATACAGCTACGGATTCAAGTGCCCTTTCTTATTGCAATTCAATTTCAAGCATTCGGTTCATACACCAATCCAATGGCTACAATGAAAAGGTGCAATTTTTGAGATCCATTGAATTTCATCCATACATATGAAACAAATCCAAGGGCCAAAAAGCAAGGGTGCCTTGAATTTTGCATCTCAACATTATCCTTTCGATATGGGAGCCAATCCAAGGGTTTTGATTCATTTCCAAGGCTTTCAAAACCATTCAAATAGCTAAAACCATGTATTCTAAGTGGTTTTCTCTTCTTTGACCACACAAAAACAAGGGAAGCCTAAGCTTGGTTTTTACATAAGGAAAGAATATCTTAGATACAAAGGAGATCTGACACAACAAACTTCATCCAAAAGATTGAAAGAAGGATACTAGAACTTTGTATTAGAATATGGCTCTTCCTATTACAAAAAATGCTTATATTCCATCCTTAACATGCATTCTTGTTCTCTTGGTCACAAAAGATTATGTTGTCCATCCAAGCAAAAGATTCCTTAGATATTGTAAATCCCCTTTTGTTGTGATCTCTATACTTCCAAGATAGTGAGAATATTTATGTGGAATTTGTTTGTATCTATCTTTTCAAGAAAAAATCAAAAAGTTATTTAATTGGAATAATTTTCATAATTCCACCTCTTTTTCTTGTACATCTAAGTGAGCTTGATAGTGTGGTTTTTAAATCCCTCGAGTGTTCCATGTGGAAATCGAAAACTTATCTATAAAGTATGGACCATGCACGTGAAGGATATGTTGTTAACAATACTAAGATAAAAGATATGTGTTTTTATTTGAAATGTTAATGAAGTCAATTATTTCCTTAATTAAACTCACTAAGTAATAAGTTATTTCTTTGACACTCAAGCTTTTGTGATAGCTGCTATAATTGTTGTGATCGCCCTTTTGAATTTAGCCACATAAATATCTAAAATAACTTATTGTCTCATGATTTTCAAAAATCATCAAGTTTTACCCACATCATTCTTTTACTTGCTCTTCACATTTTTGGTGACCTCATAAAATTGTTTCCAACAATTCTACATTGCATTAATTTGTTCACCATCACTGTTGCTAAAATATCTCCTAGCTTTTGCACCTCCCATTGAGATACCTTATAGCACATTACCCTACTTTGTGAAAGCTTTGGATCTTTTTTGAGATGAACATTTGCACCATGGAATCCCATTTTTCAGAGCAAAGATTTGTTGGAGCTTGAGGTATGTTGAAGCATGTGAACAAGACAAGGAAGAAGAAGAAGCTTGGAGCACAACACATAGTAATGGATGTATTACCATGTGAATCTACAAAGAAAAGTAAAGCATTAGGGTTATAGGAGTATATACAAGACAAGGGAAAAAAACCTCCTAAAGAGGGAAAAAAGTACCCCGACATTCCTAAGTTTGTTCATACACATCACTATCAAAATATATGAACAAATCCCCTTGGGAATGATGTGGTCAACATGGAGCTGGCTTTCATGTATAAGGAAGTTCCAAGCCATGTGGAAATAGATCAATCCACAATTGGAAGTAAGCCCAAAGATTTGAGAAAGGTTCAATTTTCTCCCTAGGTAGAGCCTTTGTGAAAAGCTATGAAATGTTATCTTGTGCGGGCACGTATGGCAAGTTGATCTCTCCAACAAAGAACCTCTCCCTGACATACTGATAATGCACCTTAATGTGCTTTGTGTGAGCATGGAACATAGGGTTCTTGGCATTTGAGCCACACAAATCAACCAAGAAGCATTTGAGCCACACAAATCAACCAAGAAGCATTTGAGCCACACACACTCAACAATCATTGTGAAAGCTGCCCTATAATTAGCCTTATAGCTAGAAGTGGCCACACTAGGTTGCGTCTTGCTCAACGAAGATATGCATGAGCTATCAAGCATTAAGTAAAAAATGCTAGTGAACACACGAGTATCATAGAAACCGGCCCAATCCGAGTAAGAAAAAGCATGTAAATTTGGCAATAATGATCCCCCCTTGTGGTAAAAGAATTCGAGTAGTCAGGTACCACTCAAATAGCGAAAGATGCATATAATGGCCTACGAATGCTTGACACCTGGGCAATGCACAAACCTACGCATCTATGAGACAACAAACTAAATATTAGGCTGAGATATGCATAAGTAAATCGAGCATCCAACAAGTTGCTGATAGAGAAAAACTTCAAATGAATCTCGAGCATCATGAAGACTCAACTCTAAACATGTTTCCTAGAGTGGTTATAGGTTTGCAATATTCATGTCCAAAATGCCACAATAGTGTGTCAATATATTTTGTTTTACACAAAGCTATTCACCCATCAACATGCATAAAGTGAATGCCCAAATAATGATGCAACTGCCCCCCCAAATCTAACATCTCAAAAGAGGCATGGAAATCAACCTTAAATTCAGCAATAAGTGAGGACTAGTGAGCAACAATAAGCTTCTCATTAGGACTCGTGAGCAACATATCATCCACATATACATCAATGATCAAAAGTAAATCATATACATGCTTAACATATAAGGTGCTTTTAGTTGGACTATTTTCATAACCATGTGCAATGAAGTAGGCAAGTATCTTTTCATACTAAGCACTTCTTGTTTGGCCACATGTTAACTACTAAAGGTTCATGATCCTCCTTGGGCTGCTTCGCCTTCCCATATTGTTTTTTTTTAAGCAAAAGATAGAAAATATAAAATTGATGCAAGGAAAAAAATTTACAAAAACACTCCCAAAATGAAAGGGATAATGGGACCAGGGCAAGGAACCACAGGGGGGAAAAAAACCCCCAAACATCCAACAATTTACATCATATATCCCTCCATGTAACAGGTAATGAAACTGATCACACAATCTCTGTCTCTTGAGTGCAACTGGAGCAATTTGTTTCTCTAGGAATTACAAGGGTAATTTTTAATGATATTTATGGGGTTGGTTTCCAGCATATGTCCACTATGGGAAGACTTCATGCAAAGTTTCACTAGTTTTCTTATTCCCCATAGACAAGAGTAGAGGAAATCTGTACAATTTCTGTCAAACATTCTACTATTCCTATTCTTCCATATAGCCCACAGAATGTTGGTCCTTAAGATCTGCCACAAGACTATGTCCATCTTATTGGCTTGTAGAGATAAATGACTTTCCAGAATCTTATGGTCCCCTTGCATTTGTAGAAAAGATGCTCCAAATCCTCCTCCTTGCCACATACTTTACAAAGACCTGCATCAATTTTATACTTTCTGACTTTGCTACCAGTCCAGATACCTTTATGAAGAATCAACCAAAGCAAGCAAGATTGCTTATTTGATATAGAGAAGGCCCAAGTGGTCTGAAATCTGTATCTCCATTGCTGATGAGACCAGGACAGGCCCCACTTTTTGTTCAATCTCCCACAAATGTCCCTGATATTGCCGTAAGAATTTTTGAAGCTAGCATAAATGTCCTGAGCCACATCTGAGATATTGACAATCTTCTCCCATAGATTGTCTTCTAGCATTCTCAGCAGTTGTAGATTTCTATCTTTGATTATCTGTTTACAAGACATGGATAGAGCATTAGTATTCATAATATGCCTCTCTTCAATCACATTCCATCTTTGTTCATTGGTGATGTCAAAGCCCATAGGAATACCCAGCAGCCTGAATACTGTACCTTTTTTGATGATATCACAACTTGTATCCTTAACACAACTAGGAATAGCACCATTAATAGTAAAAAAACCAGTTTTATTATGGTTAACAATAGAGCCACTAGCTATGAAAAAGGTATTAAGACAATTTAAAAAGGTACAAGCATAAATATCATCAACTCTCATAACAAGGTTAGTATCATCAGCAGACATTTGAAGACAAAGTTGGGACTGAGCTTGGGGGATCTCAATACCTTTTATAGTACCTTGTTTGATACAGTCCTTAACAAGCTAGCCAAGAGCATCACTGGTGATGGAAAAAAGGAGAGGAGCCAAATGATAGCCTTGTCTTATGGATCTACAAAGTTTAAAGGGTGGGGAAAGATGACCATACATAGCAACTTTGGAGTGGGCATTACCAAAGAGAGTACTAGTGAATTTAATAAAGTTTCTACCAACACCTATATCATAAAGGGATTGAAGAATAAAGTACCACTCAATTCTATCATAAGCCTTATCAAAGTCAACTTTGAAGAAGAAAGCATCAATGTTCATCTCATTGACAAAGTCTAATCCTTCCCAAATGGAAATAATAGCATAAAAAATAAATCTACCCTTAATAAAGCCTTTTTGCTCAGGGAGGATAATACTATCCATCAGGTGACTTAACCTTCTTGCAAGGGAGGAGGCATAAATTTTGTACAAAGAAGTCAGACAAGAGATAGGTCTCCAATTGTTAAGATCATCCTTAGATCCTCTATTGTGAACCAACTTATTAACCCCAGTATTTATGAAAGTAGAAAGAGACCCTCTACTTATGGCTTCTTGCCAGATCCAGAGAATAATGGGCACCAGAACCTCTTTAAACTCTTGAAAAAAATTAATTAGGAATACCATCATGCCCAGGAGACTTACAGGGTTTCAATTTACTAATGGTTTCTCTAACCTCACTAGCAGGGGGGGGGGAGATCAAGGAGGGAGAGCAAGCCATGAGGAATCATTTTCTTCATTTTCTGGGCAATGGCAGCTCTTGCACTCCAGATGTGGTCCCCTCTCTTGGGAGGCATAGAGAAAACATTGGTAAAGAAGCTAACAACCTCCTGTAAGCTCTCCTTCATACAGGAAGCAAACTCACCATTACTTTTCTTAAGCAAGGGGATAAAATCTTTAGCTTCTTTTCTTTTCTCATGATCTCATACATATGCTTATTAGGTTTATCAATTTTCCCAGCCCAAAACTCTCTAGATGTGGCAAGGGCACCACAAGCCAGAAGGTAATCTTCATACCTCATTTTTTCCTGAAGTTCAAGGATCTTCTGTCTCTTAACATGTTACTTAAATTAAAACAATCAATTCTATCTATCTCTTTGAGATGCATCATTCTTCTGTTGTATCTAATCAACCTAAATTTTTTCTTAAAGGAGGTAAGAGCATATTGAACCTCTCTAATAGCCTCCTCCCAAGCCTTAAAGGGGGAACAACCCTTGACAAAATGAGCTTTAAAAATAGTAATGATCTTCTCTTTAACCATGGGCACCCTAATCAGGGACATGTCAAGATGAGGCCAACCAGCTCTATAGGTAGGATTATTACTAAATAACTTGACAATGAGGGGAGTATGGTCAGAAAGTTGAAGGGAAGAATCTATTTCACAGCTTCTATTCCAAAGATCTTGATATCTAGAAGAATTCATACAAAACCTGTCAAGCCTAACAGACAACCTATTGTTAACACTTCTATTATTCTAGGTATGACTAGTACTAGTAGAAATGTCAAAAAGATTATGAGTATTAACAAGATTAAACCAGCAATTTTTTCAGTACCAGAAACCACATTGTTGCAACTGCCAATTCTATCTACAAATTTAGTGACCATGTTGAAATCTCGAGTTAAAATGACATCACCATCTAGCTTACCAATCTCCTCCCAACATTTAGACCTGTCCATAGAGTTGTTAGCATCATACACACAAACAATAGTGAAATTAAAAGGCTCTTTACACTTCAAAGCAACCCATTGATTGGAGTCACTGATCAAAGCCTTATCAACAAACTTTAAGACTAGTGTTTATACCAATATCGGCACCACCTTTGCCACTGTGGTTGGTATGATACCAAGTGGACCTGCTAGAAACAATTTTCAGATTGGCAAGAAGCTGAGTACCACCAATTTTAATCTCCTGCAAACAAATGAAGTCAAGGACTAAAGAAGAATCTTTTAACCACTCATTAATTATTTTTCCTCTAAAAGGGTTAGAGAGGCCTTTAGTGTTGAGTTAGATGATTTTGATATTATCCATAAAAACTAGGACAGAGAGAAAAACAAAACAAAAATTAATTTTATGATTCTTGAGAGGCTTAGCAATCGAGTTAGATGATCTAACCATATCGTTCCTTTTAGGTTTAATCTTTTCCTTAGTAGTAGGACTAGCTATCCTATCTATAGACATATTGACATCTGATCCACCCAAAAAACTTGTTTGCATCATACCTTCCTCATCACTTTTGTTCAATTGCTTAATAAATGTCTCATCAGCTGACTGCATGATATTGACTTCATCATCTTCTGAAGTGTGTGAGTCAGAGGAGTTACCTGATTTGGGGGAGGGAGGTTTAATACTTCCTTTCTTACCAACAATATTCTAGCCTTCCACTTCCCCTTGTTTATTACTTTCTTTATTTTCTGTAAAGGAACCATTATTAACTTGTTGTGTACTTGCATATTCTAAAGAATCTGAAACAACATTATTGGTATCTTCAAGCACCTGAAAGGGATTACTTATCACCTTCACTAGAGTTTCCGATTTCAGACCCAGATTGTAAGGCCTCCTTTTAGCCTTCTTAGGAGCTTTTTTGCTCCACTGTCCTTCCCTTGGTTGTTCATCTTTCATAGATTCAGATACCTTTTTCTTTGAGCTCTCACCTTTATTGTCCCTCACTTGATTATTCATTAGATTTGGGCAATCTTTAATCAAGTGTCCCTGCTTATAGCAATGAAAACAAGCATTATGCAATTTTTTATAAACAACTTTTTGTTCATGCAGTTTGTAGCCTTCAGAGTTTTTAAGAAGCACAATTTTAATGCACTTAGAAATGTCTACTTCAATTAACATTTGAGGATCCCATTTAGGATTAAACCCATTTCTAGGTTTCTGACCAAGGACTTTGCCAATTAGAGCACCCAAATGTTCAATCCAAGGATAGTATTCAACAGGAAGATCTGGAAATTCTATCCAAACAGGCACCTTAGTAGGTTTAGAACCTATAGGGTTGAACCCTGGAAACCATTTAAAAAATGAAATGGGAGTGTTTCTGATAATCCAATGTCCTTCAGCTATCACCTGTATAGCA
This sequence comes from Ceratopteris richardii, assembly GCA_020310875.1. NCBI lineage: Eukaryota > Viridiplantae > Streptophyta > Polypodiopsida > Polypodiales > Pteridaceae > Ceratopteris > Ceratopteris richardii. The sequence continues at coordinate 147,875,630 of CM035411.1, read as the reverse complement.
TTATGAGCATCTTCAAAAAAGAAAAGGAAGTAATTATTGGGAAGGTACTGAATATGCTTAGCAAAAGACCCCTGCTTTCCCAATTGATCTTCATCCAGTTTTTTAAGATTTCCTGAGCAGGTCGAGGACCATGATAGAGACCTATCACAACTTTCTCAGACAAATGATTATTCGAGCTTTCCAAGTACGTACTCTCAAGGACCAGAGTGCAGCCATCCTGATGTTCAACTTCAGGATCCAGATTAATGGTGTGTTCAGGACAAGATTTAGGGATATCTCTATCCCCCTCACAACCCACTTCTATCTTCTCCTTGCCTTTATAATCTCTGACAATAGAATGAGAAAAGGGCATACCTGGTAGTCCTTGTACATTGAACATAGAAAATGGACCTTGTTGTTGAGTTTGAACAGCACTGGCATAGGTCCTAGCACTTTGTCCTTGATAAACAGTTTTAGGGTTAGGCAATACCTGATATTCCAAATGATTTCAAGAATTCGAGCTATCTCTCATCCCCCCTACGATAGCTCCACCGGAGTCGAAGACTGGGTTAACCATCGAGTTGAGCATTCCAGTCAAGCCTTCATGCAAGACAGACGGGCCAGCCATCCCATCTCTGAGAGCATCTTGTAACGACATGGCTTCCCACAGAGGAAGACGCAGGCCAGAGGGTACCCCCCTCCTGGCGGGCGCGAAAGTAATTAGAGAAACACAGGGGAAGAGGAGGAGGAAGGCGCGACCGCAAACCCTAGCGCAAAAAACTCCTTCCCATATTTTTGGGCTGCTCCTCATCCCCATATTCGCTCGCTTGGTGCTGACGGATGGGCCCCATGTTCCCATATCCTTGGGCAACTACTCTTCCTTGGGCTCCGCCTTTCCATATTCCTCGTCCTTCGGCTCAAACACGGGATCCACCGCCCCATATTCCTTCTCTATGGGCTGATGAACAGAGGAGGTGGCGCCGCTGGCTGGGGGCTTCCCTGCCTTATAGTAGCCTCTAGCATTTATAGTCTAGCCTACAAGGATGCTGAGTACGAGAAGCAGGAGATGACTGCGAGGATATTGCAACGCCATCTATTTTAATTGATAGAGTTGGGTCGGCGGTAGTGTTGTTGATGGATCAAAAAGAGTATGCGTCTGTATGAAGTAAGAAAAATCTCCTCCTTTATAGTAGGTAATCGAGAGAGAGAGAGAGAGAGAGAGAGAGAGAGAGGCCGGCATGAATCACATCCACTCAGAATCAACGCAGGCATGAATCACATCCCTAGTTCGTGGGACCAACATTGTGTCTATCATTTGAGACTATCATTGTGCCTTGGACGATCTTCTCACTCACTCGCTCATTTTGTACGAGGTAGTCCAACTGCTCCATATGCTAAGAAGATCCGACGATGTTTCGTGGATGCATGCCATGCAACATGAAATGGGTCTCCAGAGAAACATATCAGGATAAGCCTAATACAAAGAAAAAGGGATGAATGTCTCAAGATAACCTTTTTTGTCATCACCAAGTCATATGGTCCAAGTACACGAGGAATGATCAAAACATTAATAACGAGTCAAAACATTAACAACCATTCATTGCGATTAGAAGGCACCAGTCAAAATATTATCCAATCATTTCATGAAACTTTTAAAATGTGCATATTTGTTCACCACTTATGAAGGGATGTTGGAATAAATGGATTTAACAAAGGTATCCATAAATTATTGGGCTTGTGGGTAGAGGGAGCCTTCCCAAAGTACAATTTCTTTAGGAAATTCGTTTATAAATACAACTCTTGTAGGAGTAGAAACATTTTGGGTTCTTTCACCAACCTTTATTGAAGGGAAACTTCGTTTGGGAGACTTTAGATTATAAAAGCTTGAGCTAATAACATGCATGGATTCCTATGAGCTTCTAGACACAATATAAGGTATTGAACGTCAACCAAGGGTGAGAACCATGGATCCCAAAATGAAGATCTCCTTTGACCATGGAAATGGAAAAGTCCATATGAAACGTGTGCATTGGTTACTAGTTGCATTGATAGTTTTTGCACTTAGATTCAACATACCTCTACAACTTAAGTGTAAATGCACATTCCTAGAAACTTTTGAAGATTATAGACTCAAGTCCTTTAAGATGAAGGTTTTAAAACCATTTTTGTCTTAATGGATTTCAAAGGACACCGTAAGAGGCCATCATAGGTCGTTGAAGAGAAGAAAAGATGTTGGTTCAAGCTAAAATCAAACATACATCAAGATTGACCTACATATTTTAAGACATGAGAGTAGAAATTTATCTCTTTGGACATTCAACAATATCATAGCTAAAAAGATTGTCGTTAATAATTATTCTTACATTTCAGGATAATTCGAATAGCTTACTATGAAGAGATCACTATGGCTGAGCATAGCACTTATGTTGAGATACATAGTGTTTGCAGCAACCATGAGCACCATAACAAAGACTTCTTTTCAAATGTATGCATAGAATCCAACAAGTAACACAGATAATCAGACTACACATGCCAAAACTCACAATGTTGATGTGAGTTAAGATGTTGAGATACATAGTGTTTGCAGCAACCATGAGCACCATAACAAAGACTTCTTTTCAAATGTATGCATAGAATCCAACAAGTAACACAGATAATCAGACTACACATGCCAAAACTCACAATGTTGATGTGAGTTAAGATGTATCTTAGAAAGCCAAGTGTTTGAGAGATGTGCTTCATGTTCTTACTATTCCTAGAAACCTATTTTTCATGGGGCATATGATTGAGAGAGGATTTGTTCATATATTTTGGTATTCATGTGCGTGAACAAACTAAGGACTCTCAAGGAAGTTTTTTCGCCCCTTAAGTATGTATTCTTTCTCCGGATTCTAAATACACCTATAAATTTAATGGGTCACTCACATTTAGTATTTGTATTACAAATAATCGTGAGTTGTTCTCCAAGATTCTTCTTCTTCCTTATGTTGTTTGTAATCTTTCAAAGTCCTCGATCTCCAACAACTAGTATGAGGGTAGTTCATACTTTCTTCAGGGCATCACCTACACCATTTGAGTCATACTCTTGGAATCATGCAAAAATTGGTGACCATTCTCCCGGTCATTAAAGTTTAAAGTACCTTCACTCTATAGCGTCAAAATTTTGACTTGATCTTATTTCAACCTTTGAATGCACTATCATTATGAATATACAAGTAATTTTATCCTTTTGTTCCAAACATATATATAGTTTTCGATTTGTTACTACAAGCCCTATGGATTATAGTTAAACTTTTTATTTAAATAAATCTACTTATCTAGGTATCATACTTATCTATGTTTTTATATATTTTTTCATTTATTTATTCATTTATTCTATTATTTATTTATTTATCTATGTATCAATCTATCTAGCTATCTTCTTACCTATATCCCTCGCTCAATCTATTTGTTTGTCTATCCACGGACACTACAACATATCGAGGGTATACCGAAGCTGCTACCGAGGCAAATGAACGGGCGGGATTTCTTCGCGATGTCAGTGTAGCAGTCGGTATAGGCGTCAGAAAGAAAGCGTCGGTATGGCGCCGGTATAAGCGTCGGTATAAGCGTCAGTATATGCATCGAAAATACCGACGCTTATACCGGCGTCAATACCGACGCATATACCGACGTCTCGCTCGGTGTACCGACACATATACCGACGACCATACTGGAGCTACCGACACGTATACCGACGACCATACCTGCACAAATTTTTTTGGGTAGAGTGTGTTGTCTTTTCCTACAGCATGATGTTGTTTAGCAAAAGACAATACACTCTGCCCAACTGAGTACATGTGTTATGTACTCTAATGGCAACCAAAACATAAAATTATATGAGTAAAAATGAACAATGATTCATGTACAGAAAGTCGTATATTCCATAAATGAAAAATGTACAAAAGTGTGGCAAAGCACTTCCATATAGGAATAGAATAAAAAATTATGGTACATCATTGCCACATAGGAGTGTAATACAAAATTGTGGCAATGTGACAAAACACTTCCATATAGGAATCGAATACAAAATTGTGGTTCATCATTGTCGTATGCGAGTGTGATACAAAATTGTGGCATTGATCAAAATATTTACACCTACAATCCTGCAACAAAACATATGTATAAAATAAGACCAATTAACATGACATTTATAAACAACAACTAAAAACACGAAACCAAGATATAACTTTACCTAATCAAGAATATTCTCCCATGAGACGATTGCACCGCGTCCCTCTAAGTCTTGTAACAGTGCAGTCAGTCCATGTCGATATCCAGATGATTCTTCAGTTCGCGTTGGAGGACGACCCACTGCCAACTCCTATAGTAAATATGCAAAATGTTAGACGAATATACATAATATACTTAACACAAACAACTTCAATAATTAACATCATACTTACAAATTGGTAGCACATACTGTCGTATCCGCCGCTACCTAAATGCGACGTTCCAACCGTATCTAAACGAGTGGCCGCCGCATCTCTCTATTGCCAATACCGATCAGGAGTAAGTTGATGCTCATCCTGAATCGATTCCCATTCTTCGGCATCTAGCCATACAGGATTCGGTAAGCCTGCTTTGAAAGCATCGCGAGCTTCCGATAGTCGATGCGACATCACTTCGCGTGGTGTATGTTGTATCCATTCGGAACTCACAATAGGATTGCCAGGTGCTGGCCGGTACTCTTCATATATACATTGTGTTATATAATTTTTAGAGTCTCTATCCTGTTCGGTCCATTTTAACATTACTGAATGACCGAATTTGATAGAGCAGAGTTGTCGTCTCCGCTGACGCATTGACTTTCTCGCCGCATCCATAACTGGAGCTCCATTACGGATATGATAGATCTTCGATTCGTCATGATCATGTGCACCCCAAGGTGTACGTGGAGATCCCATCTGATGCATTCAAGTACACATATGCATTCAAGTATACATATGCATATGCATATGTATACATGTATACATATACATATGCATATGCTTGCTTGTATACATACTTGTACATATACATATGCATATGCATGTGTGTATACATATACATATGCATTCATGTATAATATACATATACATATATTCATGTATACATATACATATACAAAATATAAAGTATGTGTGCATATACATATACATATATTCATGTATACTGCATATGCATGCATGTATGCATATGCATTCATGTATACATATGCATGCATGTATTCATATGAATGTATGTATTCATATGCATGCATGTATTCATATGCATGCATGTATTCATATGCATGCATGTATTCATATGCATGTATGCATGCATGTATGTATGCATATTCATGCATGTATGCATATGCATTCATGTATGCATATGCATGCATGTATTCATATGCATGTATGTATTCATATGCATGTATGCATATGCATTCATGTATGCATATGCATGCATGTATGCATATGCATGCATGTATGCATATGCATGTATACATATACATATACATATATTCATGTATACATATACATATATTCATGTATACATATACATATACAAAAATATAAAGTAGGTATGCATATGCATGCATGTATGTATATGCATTCATGTATGCATATGCATGCATTCATGTATGCATATGCATGCATTCATGTATGCATATGCATGCATTCATGTATGCATATGCATGCATGCATGTATACATATACATATACAAAAATATAAAGTATGTGTGCATATACATATACATATATTCATGTATACATATACATATACAAAAATATACATATATTCATGTATACATATACATATACATATTCATATGCATGTATGTATGCATGTATGCATATGCATGCATGTTTGTATGCATATGCATGCATGCATGCATGTATGCATATGCATGCATATGCATGCAAGCATGTATGTATGTATGTATTCATGTATGCATGCATGTATGTATGCATGCATGTATGTATGCATGCATGTATGTATGCATATGCATGCATGTATGCATATGCATGCATGTATGCATATGCATGCATGTATGCATATGCATGCATGTATGCATATGCATGCATGTATGCATATGCATGCATGTATGCATATGCATTCATGTATGCATATGCATTCATGTATGCATATGCATTCATGTATGCATATGCATGCATGTATGCATATGCATTCATGTATGCATATACATGCATGTATGTATGTATACATATGCATGTATGTATGTATGTATGTATGTATGTATGTATACATATGCATATGTATGTATGTATACATATGCATATGTATGTATGTATACATATGCATGTATGTATGTATGCATATGCATGCATGTATGTATACATATGCATATGCATGCATGTATGTATACATATGCATATGCATGCATGTATGTATACATATGCATATGCATGCATGTATGTATGCATATGCATGCATGTATGCATATGCATTCATGTATGCATATGCATGTATTCATATGCATGCATGCAGGTATGTATGTATGCATATGCATGCATGTATGTATACATATGCATATGCATGCATGTATGTATACATATGCATATGCATGCATGTATGTATATGCATTCATGTATGCATATGCATTCATGTATGTATATGCATTCATGTATGCATATGCATTCATGTATGCATATGCATGCATGTATGCATATGCATGCATGTATGCATATGCATGTAAGCATATGCATGTACTCATATGCATGCATGCATGTATGTATGTATGCATATGCATGCATGTATGTATACATATGCATATGCATGCATGTATGTATACATATGCATATGCATGCATGTATGTATACATATGCATATGCATGCATGTATGTATACATATGCATGCATGTATTCATATGCATGCATGTATGCATATGCATGCATGCATGCATATGCATTCATGTATGCATATGCATTCATGTATGCATATGCATTCATGTATGCATATGCATGCATGCATGTATGTATATGCATTCATGTATGCATATGCATTCATGTATGCATATGCATGCATGCATGTATGCATATGCATGCATGTATGCATGCATGCATGTATGTATGCATATGCATGCATGCATGTATGCATATGCATGCATGTATGCATATGCATGCATGTATGCATGCATGTATGTATGCATATGCATGCATGTATGCATATGCATATTCATGTATGCATATGCATGCATGTATGCATATGCATGTATTCATATGCATGCATGCATGTATGTATGTATGCATGTGCATGCATGTATGTATACATATGCATATGCAGGCATGTATGTGTACATATGTATATGCATGCATGTATGTATTCATATGCATGCATGTATGCATGCATGTATGCATGCATGTATGTATGCATATGCATGCATGCATGCATATGCATTCATGCATGCATATGCATTCATGCATGTACATGCATTCATGCATGCATATGCATTCATGTATGCATATGCATGCATGTATGTATGCATATGCATGCATGCATGTATGCATATGCATGCATGCATGCATGCATGTATGCATATGCATGCATGCATGTATGCATATGCATGTATGCATATGCATGTATGCATATGCATGTATGTATGCATATGCATATCCCTCTCTCTCTCTCTCAAACAAAAATAAAGAGAGAAGATCGATGTTAGAAAACAAAAATATAAAGAAAGATAAAAGAGTGATATATGTCTTACTTAAATTGATGTAATTTTTGAATTAAGGTTGTCAAAATCCACTTGAAGTTCTCCTTCATTGAATTTCCAAAGATTTGATCTCAAAAATCTCCTGCAAAACTAAAGAGATAAGATATTACAAAAGCAAAAACATAAAGAAAAAAAACAGAGTGATACAATATGTGCGATCTACTTACCAAAAGGTCAGATCTATGAAAATAGAGGTGTGTTTAGAGAGAGAGAGAGGGAAGGAGAGGGAAAGAGAGAGAATTGTTTGAATCATGGTCGGCAAAATCCACTTGAAGTTCTTTTTCATCGAATTTCCAAAGATTTGATCTCAAAATCTCTTGCAAAACCAAACAAAGAACATATTAGTAAAGAAGAAACATAGAAAAAGAAAAAAGAGTTTTACAATATGTGCGATCTACTTACCAAAACTTCAGATCTAGAAAGATAGAGGTCTGTTTAGAGAGAGAGAGAGAGAGAGAGAGAGAGAGAGAGAGAGAGAGAGAGAGAGAGAGAGAGAGAGAGAGAGAGAGAGAGAGAGAGAGAGAGAGAGAGAGAGAGAGAGAGAGAGAGAGAGGGAGAGTGAGTGAGAGAGAGAGAGGGAGAGAGAGAGAGAGATAGTGAGAGAGAGGAAGGGAGAGAGAGAGAGAGAGGGAAGGGAGGGAGAGAGGGAGAGACTTCTAGGGTGATTCTTGTAAGGTTTAACAGGCTGCCCTCATTAGATTCTCTCCTCCATCTTTGGGATAATGAATGGCCCAAATTTTGGATCAAGACATTTAATGATTTCCCTAATGGTGCACTAGAGAGATCATTGGGTTGCATACTTCTGCCACTCCTCAAACCTTACGATATCTTGCATGTGTTCCGCTTATACCACTTTGGCTCCCTTAGCATTTTCCTAACTTGATATATGAAAGTTTTGGCTTAATCAATAGAGAACAATGTCTCTCAAAGCATATCAACATGGAAATCATTGAGTTTAGTGTAAAATCCTTTTAGAGTCTGTCACTTATTATAATCTTGGCATTAAAATCTTATATCCTTAAGAATCTTACTAGCAATGCCCTTTCATGGTCAAAAGTTTCGATTTTCAACTTAATTTTGAGCGCAACAACGTCCCTAGGAAATGGTTAGCACGGAAAAATACTTTTATTCACCATCCCCTCATATGTTGAATTTGTATGCTTATGGGCCTTCACATCCAAATGTTTAAGTATGTACCTCAACCATTAGCTTGCACACTTATGATTCGACAATTTCTCTAGGCAACAATATCTCCACCTTACCTCTCAACAAGCCTTCAATAGAACCAAATTCTTCTCTTAGGCCATGAAGAATGAACATATCACTTGTGTATCCGTCACTCTTAAGTGTCCTCTATATCTAATACACATTGATAGAGACATTTTTGGAAACCCCTTGCCATATGCATGTGCAAGAAATTCCCCCTTACTCAATTTACAGAATTTAATCAATAAGGTGCCACTCTACAAACCTTCTAGCTCATATTGAATTTTTATCAAAAGACTTGTTTTAGGTACAAAGCTCAACCGAAAACGATGGCTCTAATGTCCACAAAATGACAAACATGCATATCCTATCTTTCGTTGATATGAGGTAATCGACAATATGGTCTACCTTTGTGCTCCTCACTAGTAAGCCCAAGTGCTTCTAATGCTCCATGCTACATTTCTCTATCACTTTTCTCCACCCATTGAAACCATTCTCTCACTTTGACATTACCAACAATGTCTAAACATGTATTTTTATCAAAATGAATATGGTGGTAGTACAGTGACTTAACTTCGTTTTCCTATTTCAGTATGAAAATGCTACTAGTAACTTCTACGCAATACGGTTGGAATGTGCAAAGATGAAGATAAGGAGGAAGCAAATCAAGAAATGTAGGTTTAATGAAGACCATATATGCTCAAAATGAGAGCAAATCTCTCAAAACATAAGCAAAGGAGCCCCATAACAACAGTTATCTCGTACGATGAAATTGACACTTGATTAGAAAAGAATAAACAAGAGTTTTTATTAGCAAGGATTTATTCACTTTTATAGGAAAGCTTTAAAAAATGATCCTCTTCACCCTAATGTTGCCCTAGTTAAAGGGAAATCTGAACGCCCCATTTATGCTGGGATTTGAGAAAAGAAAAATCTATTAGAATTCTAGAGAATTAAGAAATCGTTCCTCAAGCTCTCAAGGACTCCTTGTCTTACAAAAATGGAGAGGAAATTACAAATAAAATAATTTTCGAACATATTTTTTAGAAGTGGGATTTGATATGTAAATGGCTAAGTGGAAAGATAATTTTTGAAACTTTATGGCCCCCATTAGACTCTCGCTTTGCTAGGAGTGCATCCACAATGCTTCTTTGCTTCTATTCTTCATAGTCCTCACATCTTCTCTCTTTTAGGCATCAACAGTTGCTAGTGAGTTTCCACCTCCAACAATTCATTTTCTGCTTAATCTTTTTAACACATGTCTCTCTATTCTATAACAAAGCTTTTCATCATGTTGAAAAATCCATCCAAAAAATAAAGGGCTCCAAACCACACAATGATTTCCAATGTAATCTTTTCCAACTAGCATTGCTCATTACATAAATAAATGGTATGCTAAGTAGAGAGAAACTCTTGATTATATTTGTCAATCATGTGATGATATGCGGAATTCTCTTTGCTTCCTCAACTTTATGTGGGCATCATTGTAGCAGTATAAAGTCAACATCGAATCGCATGTTGCACACACAAACCAAACACATTCAAATGCACTACCATTATGTGCATGAAAACATGTCTGCAAAGAAAATTCACATAGTGTATCCCTTCGAAAAATCAACTAGATGGCAGATGATACGATGACAAAGGCACTAAAAATTTTTAAGTTGCAAAGATTCAAAAGCTTGATTGGTTTGAAAAAACTTAGATATGCTTCAAGATTAATCTCTTCCATATTTTCTTTTGCCATAGAATTTTAGATTTTTTTCAACAATAAATTTGTAGGTGTGCCTATCCCTTCATCAAGGTGCTTCTCATTTGGAAATGTATCATCTGATAAATGATCAATCCAAAATAGAAAGACAATGTTCAATGGCAATAAATAACATCCACTTTCATTTGGAAATGTATCATTTTATAAATGATCAATCCAAAAAAGAAAGACAATGTTTAGTGGAAATAAATAACATCGCGTTCCATGGAGTGGACAAGTATCCATGGGAGAATTATTCTTACATTTCTTAGTTAATTATCCTCAGATATTCTACACACATAACCATTTAGAAATTCTTTACACTAACAAGAGATTGGTTTCCAAACACTGTGTAGAGAATCCTCATGGCATCTAAGAGTTCGCCTTCCTCTAGCTCATGCTCTTCATTTGCTCAAACTGATTCAAAATATGGTGAAAAATTCCCACTTCATTTAATCTACTCACTCCATAGATGTGATGTGTAGCCTCCTCAATGGAATCAAATTCTCAAGCAAGCTCAATGATAGTCTCGTAGAGGGGAATTGCCTTGTTTGTTCTTGTAATTGGGATCCTTGAAACACTCCATGTAGGCTTAAAACCACAACTCCACCTCATGCCATCTTGAAATGTAGGCAATGGTGACAGGAGGTAGGGAGTGAGAGAAGCATCCTCTTTTCTTCCTTTATATTCATCGCCATATTCATCGAGAGATTGTTACCACTTCTGTTAGCAAAGGCATTTGATTTCATATCAAGAGATTATGGATGCTATAGATAATGACGATGCTAGAGAATAGTAAGAGATAGAGAGAAAAATGAATAGATATACCATCAAATAAGCTCCCAAGAAAGTGTGCACCTTTATTTCATCAAAAAAGGCACCAAAATCTTCTATCCTTATGAATCTTAGTAGAAATGCCCTTTCATGGTCAAAAATCTCAGTTTTTGGACTCAATTGTTGGAGACAATGTCCACAAGCACCCATATATGGATCAATGTCCAAATGTTCAATAGTCCAACATAATAATTATGATGGGCGGGTTGGCTATATTATACATTACGGATATGATGTCCAATGGTCAACAAAGAATGATGGCAGGTTGGCTAGGTTGAATGGTTTCCATACATCTGACGTGAGTAAGTCCCTTAGGCAGCAACAACATGTGAATTATCCTTTCATATAAAGTTTTTTGGAAATCTTTTTCGAAAAGCATGAACAACGTTTTCACGATTCCGATAGCTTTTGTTTTATCTATGATGATCAATTTTATGAATAAAATTAATAACTAGTGATCTCAATAGCTTTTCCTTTTCAAGAGTGGCTTTTTGTTTGGGGCTCATAAGCTTTAAATTGAAGGCCAAGATCATTGTTCAAAGTATCTCTCAAGTCTCTCAAGTGCTCAATGCTAAGGAGAAGGAGGTGATCAAGATCTTGGAGAAGATATTTGGAGGCCGTCTTGGAGGAGGAGTTCTCACACACTTGGAGGAGTTGTGGTCTACATCTTGATGATTATCTGGACGAGATTCTGCTAGCTTACCATCAACATCCATTGTTGATTTACTGTGAGCAGCAAGTCTATTTCCGTTCTTAATTGTTAGGTCACTTTTTTTTTATTTAGATTGATCAAAATTTGGGTTTGCTGTAAAACAATTCTAAACTGTTTGTATTCTCCATATTCTCATGCATAGAGTCTTCGTACCTCTTCCGCACAGAATCTCTTGTATCTAGTTCCTATTTTTGCCTAGATATAGATATTGTTAGTTTGTATCATATTCACACATTGTAATTTGACATTCATATATAAGTATTGTAGGTGAGCCTCATAGCTTACCGTTACACTGGGTCTATTCTCTCTTTAGTTCTCAATCATCTAATTTGAGTCTTAAGTTGTGTATATTAAGGTTTATCTATTGGAAGATCCTACAAATCTGTGATATATTGTTATTGTGGCCCACTACCACTTCCAACATATGGTATTCAGACCTTAGAATACCAACATTTGGTATGAGATCATAGTTGACATACACCCTTAACAAGATGAGTGACTATAGACTTGAGAATGAAGACAAGCTTGAGGGCATGTCTAATTATCCAATGTGGAGTTTTATGATGATGAATCTGTTAGTATCAAAGGACTTGTGGAATATTGTCATTCGCACTTATCCAAGGGCAAGACAAGTTGGAGAAGAGGTTACTTCATCTTCTAGAAGACTTTCTATTCCTATTTCTGCTCAACAAGAGGTTAGTGAAGAAGAAGAAACTCTTTCATCATCAAGAGTGTGTACTACTACCAGACTACTTCCTACAGAAGAGCAATCTAGATGGGATTCAAGGAATGCACTAGCACTTTCATATATTGATATGGGAGTAAAGAGGCATATTATACCCTAGATCAAGTCTTGCAGAACCTCTCGTCAAGCTTGGTTGGAGCTAGAGAATCTCTATCAGAGCAGAAACCTTGCTAGGAAAGGTCATCTAAGGAGACAACTAGCCAACACAAGGATGAAAGTTGGTGAATCGGTTCAGACACATATTTTGAAGCTCAAAGAACTACAAGATCAGTTACTCAATGTTGGAGTCAACATTTTGGATGAGGAGATGGTAAACACACTTCTAAACTCACTTCCATCTACATATCGTGCTTTTGTTACTTCTTTATCTCTCTCTACAAGAGATAGAGAAGTTTCATTTGAAGATCTACATTTCCTGTTACTTCAAGATGAATATCAACAAAAGGGTATGGAAGAGAATGATGAAGCCATGTTATCACCATCCAAGGGTAAGATGGAGACAGAGAAGGAGAAGAAGAGTCGACAATCTAAGAAGGAAAGTAAGTCTCCTAATCCTAAGTTTTCCAGTTCTACCCCATAATGCTTCTTCTACATCCAAAGAAAAATCTTCAACTACATCTCATTCAAAGAAAGGAGTATGCCATTACTGTAAGAAGCCAAGTCACTTCATAACAGAATGTAGAGCAAGGATTTTCAATAAGAAGAAGAAAGCATTAGGTAATAGTGCTGAAGATGATCCAAAACATAAATCTTCAAAGGTAGATTCCGACGCATGTGTTACTATTGAAGAAGTAGCTTTTGATCAGGCAGCATTAAATGCAATCTCAAATAATCCTTGGATATTTGATTTTGGAGCTACTAAGCATATGACAAGTTGTAGAAAGGTATTTTCTTCCCTTTCTAAATCTTCAAGTAGAAAAGTGACTATTGTAGATGGTCATGATTTGGATGTTGTTGGTGTTGGAGAACCTTAAGTCCAAAGCAGCTAGAAATTTCACAATTTCCAATGTTCACAATTTCACAATTTCCAATGTTCCAAAACTACTTTCTTGTCAGATGGTTATAAAGTAGTTTTTAAGAAAGATTCATGTCACATACTCTCATCTCATGAGGAGCACTGTCTACTTCAAGGTGAAAACAGAAGTTGCATGTTTGTGTTATCCAAAATTATTCATGCTAATGTTGCTAGGTCTAGTACACCTAAGGAGAACATGAAGTTATGGCATGCTAGATTTGGTCATATCAGTTACATAACTCTCAAACATATCAAAGATCAAGGTATGGTGGAGAATTTTCCTACCTTTGCTTTACCAGATGATGCAGAGTTATGTGAACGATGTCTTGAAGGAAAGCTTCACAAACTACCTTTCAAGAAACATGGATTTATCACCGCAACAAGGAAGTTGTAGTTCATACATTCAGATGTGAATGGCTCGATGAGAGCAAATTCTATTCAAGATTTTAGGTGCTTTGTTATGTTCATAGATGATTTCTTGAGATATTCATGGATTTATGGTCTTAAAGTGAACTGAGAGGTTTTTTTCCTACTTTCAAGAAGTTCTTAGCTATGGTTGAAAATGAAAGTCAGTCAAAGATCCAGATTTTGAGAAGTGATAGAGGAGGAGAGTACATGTCCAAAGACTTTAAGTCTTTTCTTGAAGACAAAGGTATCTCTCATCAAATCACTATTTCTTACACGCGAGAACAGAATGGTGTTGCAAAGAGAAACAATAGGATACTTGTTGCGATGATGCATAGTATGATTTCATCCAAAAGGCTTTCTCCCAATTTTTGGTTTGATGCAATACATACAGCTAATCACATTCTGAATAGGTCTTCCACAAAAGCGTTTAATATCATTACACCTTTTGAAGTTTATTATGGGAAGAAGCCCAATGTGAGTTACTTCAAAGTTTTTGGTTCCCTAGCTTATGTTCACATTGAGAAGAAGGATCGTGCTAAGCTTGATGTAAAATCCATTAAAGCGGTCTTTATTGGTTATGCAATTGAAAGAAAAGGATACAGATTCTATGTTCCAGATACAGGTGATATCCTACTCTCATACAATGCATATATTGCAGAAAGTCAGATTTATGATAAGAAGGAAGAGATTGTAGATTTCATAAAGGTAGATGACTATGCATTTTTCATGAGTAACTTGGATGCTTACATTCAGCCATACAAGGGGGGGTGATGAACCTTCTCGAAACCTACAAGATAGAAGTGAAGAGAGAATTTCATTACCTACATCAGTACCTAGTCCATCGTTAGTACCTCTTGAAGTTCTGACTTATGAAGTTGGAGAAGGTTCCAGAGTTTCGGAAGAAAGAGATACTGAAGAAGCAGAAGATATACCACCAGTTTTCAGAAATACGCTAAAGTGGTTATATCAAACATGGAAGGACAATGGTACAAAGTAAAACATAGGAAGAACCAAAAGTCAGACCAAGAGACAACAAGGAGACCAAGTAAATTATGCAAAACATTTTGAGGATCATAATAGTTTAGCTCTTATGTTAGTTGAGAATGAACTAGCTAGTGTTCAAGATGCACTTCAAAGTGATATGACTATCACAAGTCCCAGGATTGATTTTAAATACAGAGATGAGTGTATCAACATGACAGCGAAGAAATACATTGAGAAATTATTGGAAAGGTTTGAGATGATAGATTCTAAGCCTATGCAGACACCTATGGATGTCAATGTGTTATTACAGTCAGAAGTAGGTTCAGAACCATTTGATGCTACATTATATAGTCAAGTAGTCGGTTGCTTGATATATTTATATAATACACGACCACACATTCAGTTTGCAGTTTTCTTAAGTATACAAGTTCATACACGGCTCAAGATTCAGTGGAAATAAGTTAAGAGATATTTGCAGACATTAAAAATTTTGCAGGTTATTAAACCTTGTACCATTGTGACATTGAAGGGGAGATTGTTGGAGACAATGTCCACAAGCACCCATAATATGGATCAATGTCCAAATGTTCAATAGTGCAACATAATAATTATGACGGTCGGATTGGTTCCATTATACATTATGCATATGATGTTCAATTGACAACAAAGAATGATAGCGGGTTGGCTAGGCTGAATGGCTCCCATACATCTGATGCGAGTTCAATTCCCATGGGTAGTGACAGCATGTGAATTATCTTTTCAAATAAATTTTTTTTGGAAATCTCTTCCGAAAATCATGGACAATGTTTTCACGATTCTGATAGCTTGTGTTTTATAGATGACAATGAGTTTTATGAATAAAACTAATAACTAGTGATCGCAATAGCTTTTGCTTTTCAAGAGTAACTTTTGGCTTGGGGCTCATAAGCTATAAACTAAAGGCCAAAATCATTGTTCAAAGTATCACTCAAATCTCTCAAGTTCTCAACGCTAAGGAGAAGGAGGTGATCAAGATCTTGGAGAAGATCTTTGGAGGCCATCTTGGAGGAGGAGTTCTCACACTCTTAGAGGAGTTGTCGTCTACATCTTGGTGATTATCTGGACGAGATTCTACCAACTTACCATCAACATCGAGTGTTGATTTACTATGAGTAGCAAGTCTATTTTCGTTCTTACTTGCTAGGTCACTCATTTCTGATTTAGGTTGATCACAATTTAAGTTTGCTATAAAAAAGCTCCAAACTGTTTGTATTCTCCATATTCTCATGCACACACTCTTCATACCTCTTAGGCACACAATCTTTTGTATCTAGTTCTTATTTCTGCCTAGATATAGATATTGTTAGTTTGTATCATATCCACACATTGTAATTGGACATTCATATATGAGTAGTGTAGGTGACCCTCATAGCTTACCATTACACTTGAAATCTCATCTGTTCTCTCTCTATTTCTCACTCATCTAATTTGAATCTTAAGGTGTGTATGTTAAGGTTTATCTGTTGGAAGATCTTGTAAACCAATGATATATTGTTATTGTGGCCCACTACCACTTCCAACATATGGTATTCAGACCTTAGAATACCAACAAGTTTAATGGGAACGACTTCCCTAGGAAATGCTTAGCATGCGAAAATACTTTTGTTCACCTTCCCCTCTTATGTTGAATTTGTACATTTAGGAGATGTATCCTTATGGCCCTTCACATCCAAATGTTTAAGTTTGTACTTTAATCCTTATCTTGTACACTTATGATTGGACAATTTCTCTAGGCAACAATTTCTCCACCTTACCTCTCAACAAGCCTTGGATACAACCAAACTCTTCTCTTAAGCCATGAAGAATGAACTATCACTTGTGTATGCCTCACTCTTAAGTGTCGTCTATATCTAATACACTTTGATAGAGACATTGTTGGAAGCCCCCTGCCATATGCATGTGCAAGAAATTGCCTCTTAATTTACTGAATTTACTCAATAAGGTGCCACTCTACAAACCGTCCACCTCGTACACAGTTTTGATCAAAAGACTTGTTTTAGGTACAAATCTCAACGAACAACAATGGCTCTACTATCCACATAATGAGACACAAGCATATCCCATCTTTCATTGATATGAAGTAATCAACCATGTGGTCTACCTTTGTGCTCCTCTATAGAAAGCTCAAGTGCTTCTAATGCTCCATGCTACAGTTCTATATTGCTTTTTCTCCATCCATTGAAACCATTCTCTCACTTTGACATTACCCACAATGTCTAAACATGCTTTTTTTTTCTCAAAATGAATATTGTGGTAGTACAATGAGTTAACTTTGTTTTCCTATTTAAATATGAAAATGGTACTAGTAGCTACTATGCAATAGGGTTGGTATGTGAAAAGATGAAGGTAAGGCAGAAAAAAATCAAGAAGTGTAGGTTTAATGGAGACCATACATGCTTAAAATGAGAGAAAATCGCTCAAAACATAAGCAAAGGATCCCGAGATTGATTTATGTTTTCTTTTTGTAGATCTAAATTCTTCATTGAAGCAAGCACTATGGGAAGGGAAAAGAATGGACATATGTGAATATTCATCAAGAGGGAAAAATGGTCCCCATAATACAATGATTTTTTTATGGAATCATTATGTAGGCAATGCAACTCGAATAAAAGAGAATCTTTTTAGTACACGTAATAATTTTGCATGATGGCCTAATCCACATAGTGATATATGGGCACATTTTGCAATCTATGCAAACAAGTATAAATCCCAAGCTATCACATAGAAAATATTTAACTGCATGAACAGTTCATAGTTTTTGAAGTAGCCAAAGCATAGAGTGGGAACAAATAGATTTATCAATGACAACAGAGGATGCTCTTGATATTTCCACTCAAGTATCTTGATTTGTTTGCAAGAATAATTAGGATATGTCTACTCCCTTTTTTCCAATACATCAAGAAAGAGTGGACTAGGTGAATCTAGCAGAAATGGTGGATCTAATAACGTGTCACCTAATATTGTTCGTACTAAATCACAAAACACAATACATGTAGCTTTTAGAAAGCACGATTGTCTTGAGCTTCATCTTAAATCAACTCAAGCATTTTTCAAGCATGTGGACTTCCTTTCAAAGTTTTTTATAATCTTATTCTCAAAGATGATTTGATGTCAACTCCCTAGAAAGGTTTCATCATGCTAGATTACAATAAAATGTGAATAGAATATGTAGAGAAATGAAGAATAGTACTGAAGCTATTTTAAAATAAAGAATATTGGATTATGTACCCATGTATGGATGCATGATAGCACTATATGGATGGACAAGATATCATAAGAAACCAATGATTAATTTCATGGTTTCATAGACAGATTTTACCAGATTCAAATCATTTGGTCAAATTTATCCAAGAGAATTAATTTTTGGATTCTCTCTTTTGTTCAAAATCTCCTAATAAAGCACTTCATATCTTTGGTGCTACATGATTTGCAACAGTTTATATTATGCTTAGTGGATTATTGGAATTCAAGCTAGCACTTGTAGAAATGATTAACGATTGAAGATGGGAGGTGTGACTATAGAAGTATCTTTCTTATGGAGTTACGGCTTTGAAGTGTATGTCTCTAATACAATTCCAATTAAACTTTGGCATAATCTTGAAAAAAATATCCATATCACTAAAACTTTTGTGGAACGTTTACGAATTGTTGATATCAATAAGTTTTTGATAGGAAACCTTTATTGGAATATGCCAAAATATATTTAAAAAGTCAAATACTTTAATTGTTTTGCATCATGAGGAAAATTATAGATTGTATAGATAGCACAAAAATGATGGACACAAATCGATACTCATTTATATGGAACAATGTTTGTCTTGGATCCAATATGTCAACTCAATGGTCGAGTGTCACTCGATGTGAGCGTAGCCTATGTAAATTGAGAAGGAAGTTTTTGAGATCTATGGCACATTGAAGTGATTCAAAATCATCCACCTCCTATATGATGGAAAGATTGTGGAGGTGAAACAATCGAGTTGCAACATATAGCTATGAAAGTGCTTTTAGTAACAACTTCAAGCAGTATTTGTGAATGTAATTGGATTGCATATGGTTTTCTTGATTCAAAAAAAAACTTGCTTGAGTATATCACGTGCCAATGATTTGGTATATGTTTTTTTTAATATGCATTTGTTACATGCTCCAACCAAGATTGCTTCTATGGCAACACAACAAAATTTTGGAGAATAAAACTCATGAAAGTTTAACAAATGATCCATGGAGTGATCATGTACTAGATGTAGAACACAATGATGATTCATACATGGAAATAACAGATGACATGGTACGTGTAATAGATAATGATATTCAAAATTAAGAAAATGATGTACTCTAAATACTTTGATTAGACTCAATTGCAAAAATGATATCTTTATCATAAAGTTATGATTGTAAATATTACAAAAAGCATCTTGTCTAATTCATTGGTAGTGAACCGATAAAAAGATGATGATGCCTTTGATAATCTTCCATATGTGTTCTCATATGTGTCAAAAGCTATTTGTAAATTTTTCACTTGATTTTCTAAATCATCAATTATCTTGTGTTGATCATCAATTGTTTTTCATAAAAGTAGAATTGTTAATCCTTCATTGTATAACTCTTCTCTCTATGATGATAAATCACAAATAAGGTTATGTTCTTTGGGTAGCAGAATATATGGACACTTTTACATAATTTTGAGGATGGTACAAACCTATACCTGCATTCTTCACCAATCATCCCAATCTACATATCGGTGAACAATATCTCGTACAAAAACCTTTTGATTGAAATATAGTTTTTCTGCTAATCATTTATTTTTTAAATCAAAAGGCTTTGATGATGCTATATATTTTGCTCTCCCTCTAACTTAGAAGAGAACACTACAAACAAAATGATTTTAGACATAGCTTTTTGATGTTTTCATAGATAATGGTTCTCCTTCTAATCCCTTTGGTTCTAAGTCTTTGTGAAATAAAAATGCTAATTCGGATCCACCCAAATTCAGCATCCTATTAAGACAAAATCCTTTCTGATTCATCATGTCAAGGTCATTACTCATATCTAGCATCCTTTCCATGTTTTACTTTCAAATCTGCAAAACATAAACATTAATTTTAAATTATTGACATTATTCACTCCATATCATTGAAATCATTCAATCCACATCATACAGATCATTTAATCCACCTAATTCAAATCAGTCCACATCATTGACATCATTTAATCCACATACTATAAATATAGGTAGATAGATATAAGTATATAAATAGGTAGATAAATAGATAGATAAAGAGGATGATAAATAGCTAAATTGATTTATATATTTATAGATAGATAGATTCATATTATGTAAAGATGAATAAATAAATAAATGGAGAGAATGAAGGATATATGGATAGTAATATAGATAGATTGATTGATCGATTGATTGATAGATACATAGATAAATATATAGAACAAGATCCGCATCATAACATTTGAATTTACATCCACCATAATCACTTCATGTAAAAATCTTTCATAATTACTTCATATTGAAATCCATCATAATCACTTCATATTAAATCCACATGATCATTTCATGTACATAAAACCACATCAACTCAAAGTACTTATTATATAACATTAAATAAACAATTGAATCTATCAAAATGAAAAAAAAAAGAGCTTGATTAATAAACATGTTCCCTTACAAAACTCCATTTCAATATGGTCTTAATCCATCACTATTGAATATCTTCAAACCATAACGAATGAGGTTTGAGAAAACTATATGCAACTCTTGTATGTCTACTCTTTTCGATCATATTTTTGGATAGCTAGTTCTAACACAAACTTCAACTTATATACCCCATTTTTATCAATGGGCCAGAAACTATCTAGATCTAAGGTATTTTAAAAGTTGCAAAAGAAGTATTGAAAATTGATATGTCTCTTTACTTTTATTGAAAGGCATAGGTCAAGTCAATATGCATTATGGTGCAATCTACCAATATTTTCCATTTGCCACAGGTCCATCATTCTCAAGTGCATGTCCAATGTACCACCATTCCATAATTTGAAAATAAGGCATGGGCTTTCAATATGGGGTCTAACTAATGCAAATCTGTGGATTATTCCACTGTGGGTAGTAGGTAATATTTTGGCTTCATTCATTGCTTCATTCTCTCGTGTCTACTAGTTGCCACCATGTAGTTTGAATAATCTTGCTGTGAAAACTTTGTTACAGAACCTCAAGTGGCTTATTTTGGTGGCCTATTTTCCTTACCCCACAAGAACTACATCTTCAAAATGAACACATGATATGGGAGAAAACAAAAGTTGTTGGATGTTTTATCTTCCATATTCACATACATATCTACACACTGATCTATCATTGCTACTATTGCTCATCTCTCTCCCTACACGGTGGTATCTGATCTCAATCTCTTTCCTCTCCTCATTTTGTAGTGTAAATTGATAAATTTGATTTTGCCTATAAATCGTGGCTTTTTGTGGTATCCAATGCCAAGGATTTTTTCACTTTTACTATTTGTCCAAAAGTGGGAGTTGAGCTCCTTGCACATTTGTTCACCTAGCTCCTCCTAATATGCTTCTACATTTACATTCGATGTTAATATATGTTTCTCTACATGAACTCTTTGTAATGTGATATATCCATTGCTAATGTGATATGATCTTCTTGCATTCCATTCATGTACAAGGAGAAAAACTCTTCTAAATGTGTGCTTGTGCTTATTTATTTTACTTGCCAATTGTGCAAATATGAAAAATAGGCTATTAGATAAACTTAAAATTTTTTATATTATAAAATAATTAAACAATATTCTAGTTCATAAAAAATAATATTCATAAATAAAATGATAGATACTTAAATACATCTTTAAGTAGACATATACATACATAGGTTAATAAGTGTATGTATAGATAAATCAATATAAAGATAAATAAATGAATAGATAGATAGATGAATAATTGAATGGATAGATAATTGAGTAGATAGATAGATGGACACATGGATATATGAATAAGTGCATGGAAAGATAGATGAAGATCTAAAGAAATATAAACAAATAGATCACGTTTTAGATAAATAAATGAGTAGATAGGTAGATGAATGATTGAATGGATAGATAAACGAATAGATTAAGAGAGGGATATATATAAATAGATACATAGATAAATAAATAATAGAATAATTGAATCAATAAATGAACAAATATATGAAAGAATAGATAAATATGATAGTTAGATAAGTAGATTTATTTGAATAGAAAGTTTAATTATAATCTTAAAGTGAATCTATGTGACTAGACTATCTCTCTAGACATAGAACCAAATTTGATCGAAGCCCTGGAAATTAAGCATCCATGCGCTATAAAGACTTTTGGTTTTTAATGCAAGTATAAAAGTGAATCAAATAGTATTATATTGGAGAACACCACTAGTTGGTATTGTGTGCCCCTCGAATCCCTTGGATTAAGCTTTTAATCCCTAAAAAGTATGGATCCTTACAAGGCCCATGCAGAGTTCATTTTTCCCCTAATGTTGAATTCGGAATCGACAATAACCCATAAATTATGATAGTTTTTCTAAAGAGAAAAGTGCAAAAATTGGGTCTTCACTATGCATAAAACATACTATGGTTGGATTGGTCTTAGGAAGTAGTGGGTTATAGAATAAATATCCACTTTTTCTTTCCTTTTAGTTTCTATATTATTTCTTGATTCCTCTACTAAGATAGTTGTCCTCATTAGACATAGATAACGACAAAAGCAATGAGCAAAATAAGAAGGTATGTATAATGAATCTTGATCATAAAAAAAGCATGCGATTAGGCTCATTAAAAAAATGGATAGCCTTGATTACATGCTTTGGCCATGTCTTCATAAAAAATGAATAAGTGCAAATGCAATAAGCAAAGAAATGGGTTATGTTATTTGAGCATGACGAAAGCATGCGATTAGGATCGTTAAAAATTTTTTGATAGCCCTGATCACATGCTTTGGTCATTTAATTATAAAAATTGAATAAGTGCAAAAGAAATAAGCAAAATAAGGAGATATGTTTAATGAATCTTAAGCTTACAATTAGGCTCATCAGAAAAAGTTGGATAGGCGTGGTCGCATGCTTTGGTCATGTTCCCAAGGGTATGCTTGGATCAAATCCATATGAATGGTAAAGGTGAATTAATTGATCTTAGATGTTTATTACATAGTTTTACCTCATTTTCCTCTTTAAGGATCTCCTCCTTATCATTTTTTATTGTCCCTTTGTCAGCCTCAACTTCTAGAAATGAGTATTCTCTTCCAAAGGAGTTGATTCCAAAATCTTTCTACCTATTGTTAAAATCTTCATGTGTTGGATTCTCTTCAATAGCCTCTAAAAGTAGGTAGAGAGTGCTATGGAAGAAAATTTGAACAAAGCATTTGAAAAAATAGAGATTAAGGCTAAGATACTCCTCCTTGGTTTCCTCTTCTTCATCAATAAATGTGTTAATAGTTTCTCATATTCAACTATGATTGCGAGGCAATAATCCTCTTTGAGATTTTAAAGTACCTCAATTCAGTAGAGCTGAACTAAGGCCTCTCTAGAGATGTAATAGAATGGAAGGTTTCGCAAAAGAGGTGATTTTTTTTTTGTGATTTCAATATCTTGTTATGGGCTCTCTTATAGCAATATTTTCTATAAAAGTTTCCACATCGAAATCCTTCACCTCTTTTGGATATGCTTCAAGATTAATCTCTTCCATATTTTCTTTTGCCATAGAATTTGAGATTTTTGCAACTATAAATTTATAGGTGTGCATATCCCTTCATCAAGGTCCTTCTCATTCTGAAATGTATCATATGATAAATGATCAATCAAAAATAGAAAGAAAATGTTCAATGGAAATAAATAACATCGAGTTTCATTTGGAAATGTATCATTTGATAAATCATCAATCCAAAATAGAAAGACAATGTTTAATGGCAATAAATAACATCTAGTTCCATGGAGTGGACAAGTATCTATCCTTCTAGGGATGGGAGAATGCTTCTTACATTTCTTTGTTGTCTTTGCCATCCCCAAAGGATCCTTCCCAAAGATGCTTCATTGGACATATTCTATGTGAGCAAATGACACTTTCTAGTCCTTAATTATCCTCATATATTCTACGCACATTAGCATTTAGAAATTATTTAGACTAACAAGGGCTTCGAATTCAAACACTCTGTAGAAAATCTTCATGGCATCTAGGAAGTGATAGACTGACCCTCATGGACCATGACGCCAAGTAGTTTGTGAGACGTCGAAACAATGAGACTTTCGCCTCTCCTCCATTATAGCCCCTTTGAGAGTATAAAAATAACGATCAAAACCACGATCAAATTATGTGATGTGGGACCATCAACATGGACCAATGAGGTTTTGCCATGTGGAAAGGGACATTGGGGTTCCCAATGGTCAAACCATGGACCAATGAAAAAACAATTGTGATTCCCAATGATAAAGACGTGGACCAATCACAATATGACACATGGCATCAATAGTCACGTTGAGCTTCGATATTCACTCCTAACCCTTGGAGAGCCAAGTTTTGATTTTGACGTCGCATGATGACCATAAGAATGGTAACTTGGATATGTCAAGCATGTTGCATGTTTTAATGAGTTCGCCTTCCTCTAGCTCATGCTCTTCATTTGCTCAAACTGATTCAAGATATGGTCAAAAACTTCCCACTTCATGTACTCTACTCACTCCATAGATGCGGTGTGTAGCCTCCTCAATGGAATCAAATTCTCAAGCAAGCTCAATGATGGCCTTGTTTGTTCTTGTGATTTAGATCCTTGAAACACTCCACGCAAGCTTGAAACCACAATTCGGCCTCATGCCATCTCTCATCCCAGCTGAAAGGATGAAGTATGCCAATAGATGGCCAACTCCTTGCAACATGAAGGATGTTAACTGCAGTAGCCTTCGGATAGCATTTGATAAATATTCTCGTTCAACCGACTTCATATGAGCAGGAATGGTATCGCGCTTGAACAATGAAATTTTCTCAACTGATATCCCATCTGTCGAGCCAGATCAGCTTTCAGACATGTCTTGCTGCTATTGAGGGGCCTCCACGTTAACCTGGTTCGGAGGATGGTGCGTCGGTGCGTCACTCCATTCTTTTCGCTCTTTGTGGCAGCGTCAGAAGCACATGTTTCTGTCAAAAAAAACGAAGGCACTGGCGTAGATGGTGGCGGCGGTGCTGGTGGAGGCGGGGAGCGAGAGAAGCACATGAAGCATCCTCCTTTCTTTCTTCATGTTCGTCGACCTCTCTGAGCTGCCCAGACTCCCCAGCGCTCATCGCCATATCCAGCATTCAAGGCAGTGCAGTTCATCGACAGAGATTGTTACCACGTCTGTTAGCGAAGGCATTTGATTGCATATCAAGAGATTCTGGATGCGCATCCGTGAGGGCGTGCCACTGTTAACAGACGCGGACGATTACATGATAATGACGATGCTGAAGAAGAGTAAGAGATAGAGAGAAAAATGAACAGACACACCATCACATAAGCTCCGAGGAATGTGTGCGCCTTTATTTCATCAAAGAAGGTCTATTTATACACTAAAGATAACCTTTCGTGCCCCTTTCATGCCTTTTTGGAAAATGATTCTTACCTTTTTAATCCTCACGTTCACCATCTTTCAAGAGTATTCAATTTGGGAACGTTGGCGGTCACGACGGAGCTTCCTGCTGCTGTTAGCGAGGGGATGGAACCACATTAAACAATTTTGATCTAAAACGGAGCTTCCTGCTGCTGTTAGCGAGGGGATGGAACCTTGGCGGTCACGACGGAGCTTCCTGCTGCTGTTCTCATCAATGCTTGTGTTGAGTGATGAAAGTGGATGCGTGTGGTGACCACGGACTCTTCCTACGATTGACAAAGGCCGATTGACAGCAGGCGATTGACAACAAATTGCTCCTCGCGATGACGATCGACTGGAGGTCACTGCGGGCGACTGATTTCACGATCGATTGGAGCTTTGTCCATCGCGACTGAGTGCATTGGTTGCGGGCAATTGACTGGTCTTCATCCCTCGCGATTGACTAGTGGTGGGCGATTGTGACAACCCGTGGGCAAGAGCCCCCCCTTGTATTTCTATCTAGGCCTTTTTGGTGCTTGTGTGGTTTGCCGACCGGCGCCAAATTGTGCGCAATTATAGGGGGACATAGTGAGCCTCCGACCCAAGTGACCCAAGCGAACCAAGTGACCCTTGCGCTTCTCGTGCGGTAGCCTTCGTGCTAGTCCCCTCCGCACGCACCTCTCGAAAGCGCCGTTGTGCCATCGAGGGGCTGTTGTAACGCGTTTGCCCGCGACGCTTAACGCGGGCCGGCTCACTGTAAACGTTTACCCGCGACGTTCAACGCGGGCCGGCTTAGGCCGTTTCCTTTGTAATCGTTTTCTTTCAATGCAAGCTAGTTTTTCATTCAAACGGTGATCTTCTGCTTTCAAGCAAGGGAACAAAACACTTGAGCAAGTCATCCTACCGACGGGCCGGTGCAAGTCGCCGAGCGAGCCCGGGGTGCTTGTTTTATTTTTATCACATTTGGTATCAGAGCCTCGCTCGATCTAAGCGGCCTTGGAAAAGAGGGAGGACCGGTTGTCACACCAGTGCTGGGGACCGAGTCTTAACGTCCTACTTAGTACACCGTGATGGAGGGTGAAGGTAATGATGTCTTCTTAAGCGATGTGGAGCCACGCGGTGGCGGCCAACGTGAAACGGGAAAGGAGAGACGGAGGAACAAGGGAAAACGACCGCAGACCCCTCCTCCTGTCACACGAAATTACGACTTCATGACGACCGAAAAGGAGAAGGAAGAGCCGCTGGCAATGGGAAGATGATGGCTCAAGACACCCGCATGGACCGTCTGGAGTCCACCATTGCCAACCTAGCTCAACTTCTAAAAGTTCAACCGGAACCAAAAGAGGACAAGACCAAGGATACGGGGAAGCAACCGGAGTTACTAGTGGATGAGACATCGGGACGCACGTATCGACAGGGCCGTCGGCCACACACAAGGCGACACAGGCCCGTTTCATCCTCTGACGACGAGAGCGACTCAGACTCCTATGGCAGGTTCAAGCCGTGTCCACCCGAGAAGTTCCGAGAGAAACGCAACTCTCTCGCAGTCTCCAAATGGCTTCGAGACATGGAGCAGTACCTCGACCTTCAAAGAGTGGGCAAGCGACATTGGGTGAAAATAGCCGCATCCTTCCTGGCCGATGATGTCGATGCATGGTTCTTGGCAGAGTCTGCAAGGGAGGAATTCACTACATGGAAGGATTTTAAGGCGGCATTTGAGGAGTACTTTATAACTCAAAACAAATCCTTCAAACTCAGGGACGAATGGAGGGGCCTGAAGCAGGAAGGCCCGTTGTCTGAATATATACGCAAGTACAGAAGGCTCATGCTGCAGATAACGGAGATGCATGATCTCGATCGGCTACATGGGTTCCTGTACGGGTGTAGTGTTTGGACAAGACGAGAGATAGAGAAGCAGTCGCCCAACACCTGGAAAGAGGCCATTGTGATGGCTGAAAGGTACCAAGACGCGGAGAGCAACCCTCGTGCTCAAAGCCTACGCAAAATAGAAAACACTTCACCACGGAGAAATCAATAGGCTGCGGGGAATGCCAACTCCAACGCCCGCCCTGCCAACACCACTCAGAACCCGGGTAACGCACCAGTTCAAAGGAACCAAAACACGTATGGGAATAATCAGCAAAGGGCGCTGCCAGCGCCCCAATGGCAAAGAAACGATCCCCGGTCATTCTGTAGAACATGCCGTGGGAATCACTGGACGCACCAATGTACTCGCAATAACAATTAAACGCGGGTACAAACGGCTCAAGTAGAAGAGGAGCCTCAAAGACGAAATACTAATGTGGTCCTGACTGAACTAGATGACAATGAAGAAGAAGTACAAACAGGGAATAATGCACCGCACGTAGGTACCGTGGCCGCGAGGCCAAGGTGCTTTCCAATGATATTACGAATGATTCAGAATATGTACTTCTGGGGAACGTTTGGAAACAAGAGAAAAGCAGTATTGGTTGATTCAGGCGTGACGCATAATTTCATGTCGCCACAGTGTGCAGCTAGTTTGCAGTTGGCCTTGAGTAAACTTCCGGAAATTTCAGTTACCTTCGCTCAAGGTCGAGATGATAATGTGAAGATCGCCCTCAACGTCCGTATGACAGTGGGGGAGTGGTCGACAAAGTTAGATTTTTTAGTCGTGCCACTGGAATCATTTGATGTAATAGTTGGACTTTCATTCATGGACCGATACATGGTTAGCATGTTGGGTAAGGGGATTGATAAAATTTTGCTGGACATGCAAGGAAACATTGTGGTCGTAGACTATCATAGAAATACGAGAAGAGTCCCAGAGGAAAATATAGACTCCCAAGGCAAGTCAAGAAAGGTAGAGAACCCAGGATCGAGTTCACAGGAATCAAGTCACAAGACTGTCACTCCTCCCACAACGAAAGAGGAGGCGGACAGGCAAAGAAAAGGAAAGGCACCAATGTATCAAGAGTGTGTGCCCTCCAGCAGTCAAGGAAAAGGGAACAAGAAATTGAACTTAGAAACAGGAAAGTTGAAATCTGTAGCCGCAGCAGCAAGGGCAGAGCGAAATCAACAGACACAAGGGCCTTTGACGGCCAAGCAAGTGGAAAAAGCGATGAAGCAAGGAGCTCAGGCACTTTGTGCGTCAAAAAGTGTAGCCCTATTGACATAGACGAAAAGGAAAGTGAAAAGATGAAGGTTGGCGACAAAAGAGTTCATGAGGTACTTAGAGATTTTGAAGATGTTCTGCCAAGTCAGTTACCAAGCGGGCTGCCACCACTCAGGCAAGTCCAACACAGAATTGAAGTTATGCCAGGCCATGCTCCTCCGGCCAAAGCACCTTACAGATTGAATGAGACAGACCTAAAGGAGTTAAAAAGGCAACTAGTAGAACTGGAACAACAAGGTTTCATTAGACCCAGCAGTTCACCCTACGGTGCTCCCGTTTTATTCGTCAAGAAGAAAGATGGCAGCATGCGGTTGTGTGTGGATTATCGGGCTTTGAATAAGATCACTGTCAAGACAAAGTATCCAGTACCAGTTATGGATGAGTTGATGGACCGACTGGGTCAGGAAAAATTCTTTACACGAATAGATCTAAGATCCGGATATCATCAGATTCGCATAGCAGAGCAAGATATTGAAAAAACGGCGTTCCGGACGTGCTATGG
This sequence comes from Ceratopteris richardii, assembly GCA_020310875.1. Taxonomy (NCBI): domain Eukaryota; kingdom Viridiplantae; phylum Streptophyta; class Polypodiopsida; order Polypodiales; family Pteridaceae; genus Ceratopteris; species Ceratopteris richardii. The sequence continues at coordinate 147,845,952 of CM035411.1, read as the reverse complement.
CAGCTACGAGTGATTGGTCATGGCTTTTGGACTCATAGACGCTCCAGGCACTTTTTTTCGAGAGATGAATGATGGGTTCAGAGATATGTTAGATGAGTTCCTGATCATCTACATAGATGACCTCTTGATATACAACTGCACACTAGAGGAACACTTGGAGCACGTAAGGGCCGTACTTCAACGCCTAAGAGAAAGACAGCTTTATGCCAAGCCAGAAAAGTGCGAGTTTGCCATGACCTCAGTTGAATTTTTAGGCTTCATGGTTTCAGACAAAGGAGTGATGATAGACCCTCATAAAATCACCGCAGTTCATCAATGGGCACCGCCTAGAACAGTCAGAGAAGTGAGAGAGTTCATAGGTTTCTGCCAGTTTCCAAGAAAATTCATAAAAGATTTTAGTAAAGTGGCTGCTCCGCTCACAGAGTTAACTAAAGGAAAGGGTTGCTTTGTGTGGGGGCCTAAGGAACAAGATGCTTTCGAGCAACTCAAACAGGTGATGTGCGAAGCCTCTGTGTTGAAGCTGCCAGAGTTTGACAAAGAATTCGAGATCCATACAGATGCGTCAGGATTGGCAATTGGAGGGGTCCTTATGCAGGAAGGACGCCCTGTGGCTTATGAGTCACACAAGTTTTCAAGTACAGAGCTACGATGGAGCACTCACGAGAAGGAGATGCTCGCAGTGATCCACTGTTTGCGAAAGTGGCGTCACTATGTTCAAGACAAACACACAAAGATTTACACAGACAATATTTCACTCAAGTACTTTTGCACGCAGCCTAAGTTATCGCCCAAGCAAGCAAGGTGGAAAGATTTCTTGGCTGAATTTGACATAAACATAATTCACAAACCAGGTAAGCAAAACGTCATGCCAGACGCCCTGAGTAGAAGATCAACACTGGTCGCGATTTCCATGGCGGAGAGTAAGACGAAAGATCAAATTCGTAAATTGCAACAAATGGATCCGGAAATACAGAGGCTCGTCAAAGATGTACACTCGGGCTTAGATCATAAAGAGAAATACACAATTATGAACAACATGTTATATAGAAAGGGAAGGATTTATATACCGGACAATGCAGAAATACAAAGGATGCTTTTATGGGAAGCACATGAGTGTCAGCTCGCAGGACATGGAGGACAACGGAGAAGTTATGAACATCTAAAAGAGCATGTGTTCTGGCCGAAGATGAAAGACGACATCATTGAATATGTTCAAACATGCCCAACCTGCCAATTAGTAAGACAACAGAAGATAAAACCGGCAGGCTTACTCCAACCCATGCCCGTTCCGAACCATCCTTGGGACATGGTCAGCATGGATTTCATAACAGATCTACCAACATCCGATGGGCATAATGCAATTATGGCAGTAGTGGATTATTTCTCTAAACAAGCACACTTCATACCTATGAAGCCACCTATGTCGGCAAAGGTGGTAGCACAGACTTTCTTCCAAAAAGTGTTTAAGTATCATGGCCTTCCCTTGGCTATTGTGTCAGATCGGGACACTAGATTCATGAGCGACTTATGGCGGGAACTTTTCTCCATCTTAGGCACTCAGCTTCGATTCTCGTCGGCCTATCACCCCGAGACAGATGGGCAAACAGAAAGAGTCAATCAAACCATAGAAAATTACTTGAGGAGTTACATTCAAACAGACCAGAAGGATTGGGCCAAGCACCTTGACATTTTGGAATTCCATTATAACAGCTCAATTCATTCCAGTACATCTATGTCACCGTTCGAGGTGGCCACAGGCAAAAGTGTAATCACACCTATGGCACTCATGTCAGATGAAGTGCTAGTGGCAGCAGACCGAGAATGTGGTAATTTCTTACGAGACTGGCAATCCAAACTACGACAGGCAAAAGAGGCCCTTATCAAGAGCAAAGAAAGGATGGTCAGAATTGCGAATCAGAACCGAATAGAGGCGCCAGATTACCAAGTGGGTGACTTAGTTCTAGTAAATGTCAAGAACATCATTTTGCCCAGGAATTTCACTCCAAAATTCAATCATAGGTACTATGGGCCGTACAGAATTAGTCATCGTTTCAATCAAGTGACATATCAGCTGGCTCTTCCACCCGAAATTCATATCCACAACTCGTTCCATGTGAGTTTGTTAAAACGCTTCCGCCTTGATACTCGCTTTGGACGTCAAGTCACATTGGTGGAAGATCCAATCGAACAACGACAGGCAGAGTTGATCCTCAAGGAGAATAGCTCACAATTCCTCGTCAAGTGGCGTGGCCGCCCTCTCAAGGAAGCCACATGGGTAAGTAAACAAAGTATGCCACCGACAGCCCAAAGCCTCATTGAGTCGTTCCAATCGACTCATCCTTCGACATCCCAGGCGCGAATCCCGTAGCTTTACGAGGACGCAAAGCTCTTCGAAGCGGGGGAGAATATGTCACAACCCATGGGCAAGAGCCCCCCCCCTCCTTGTATTTCTATCTAAGCCTTTTTGGTGCTTGTGTGGTTTGCCGACCGGCGCCAAATTGTGCGCAACTATAGGGGGACATAGTGAGCCTCCGACCCAAGTGACCCAAGCGAACCAAGTGACCCTTGCGCTCCTCGTGCGGTAGCCTTTGTGCTAGTCCCCTCCGCAGGCACCTCTCGAAAGCGCCGTTGTGCCATCGAGGGGCCGTTGTAACGCGTTTGCCCGCGACGCTTAACGCGGACCGGCTCACTGTAAACGTTTACCCGCGACGTTCAACGCGGGCCGGCCTAGGCCGTTTCCTTTGTAATCGTTTTCTTTCAATGCAAGCTAGTTTTTCATTCAAACGGTGATCTTCTGCTTTCAAGCAAGGGAACAAAACACTTGAGCAAGTCATCCTACCGACGGGCCAGTGCGAGTCGCCGAGCGAGCCCGGGGTGCTTGTTTTATTTTTATCACAGCGATTGACTGGTCCTCATCCCTCGCGATTGACTGGTGGTGGGCGATTGTCAGGACTTCATCCATCACCTTGGCGGTCAGTCGCGATCGACGCCCAACAGGGAGGAGTAAATTTCCTGTCCGTCGTAGTCTCCTAACCCTCGCGATCGTCCTCCAACCGCGCTTCCAGTGTAACTGAGTTCCTTCTGTTCAGCGGCGTAACCAGTTCTTCTCCTCGGGCGCTTCGCTTCCCCGCCTCCCTTCATTGAATTACTTAGCTCGTGCCATTTTCTTGGCATTTGTCATCTGACTTTGGCTCTCCGGCGGCAGTCGACCCCACTTCGACTTCCTTTGTTTTGTTTGCTTTAATTTTGAAAAAGGCATAATGATCAAAACATCAAAACTGCTGCACGTGGCAATCTTTCGCCTCCCATCTGGAAGATTCTAAAAAGTAAAAAAAAAAAATTGCGGTGACCTTCTTCAAAGTCTTATAGTCTTTCCCATTAAAAAAGGAGTGTTTGATGGGTTTCATTTCCGTAGTGCTTGTGGGAGGTTTTCTTTAACTCTTTTTTTTTTGGTGGCCTTCAAATCTTTTGATTGAGCAAGTTATTTGTGAGCCTTTTTTGCTTTGTTGGGCTGTTGTCATGATTTGGCGACCCCCTCTTTTGTGAGAAGCAACCTGGCCCCTCTTTCGGGGGAGACCGGTAACCTGGCCTCTCTGTTGGAGGGGGGATCTTGTGCCGCCCTTGGGGCCTCCGAGAGTGTTGAACCCCCCTTGGTCTCCCTCAGTAGATCCGCAATTCTTTCAACTCAGGAGGAGCTCAAGAAAGTTTGCCTCGTCGGCCAAATGTTTGGCCCTAAGCCTCCGCTCGAAACCGTGCGACAATGGCTTCGCAATGAGTGCTTCCCCCGTGGGCTAGTTGTTTGTAAGTGTCAGTTCTTACCGGCAAGCCACATGTTGCTTGTCTTTGAAAATGAAGATATGGCGTTTCGAGCTCTAAGCGCCGGAACTTGGCAACTCGGCCGGGCGACCCTATGCCTATTCAGATGGTCCCTTGATTTTACTCCCAACAAATCGAAATCGCTTCGGTACCCTCTCTGGGTTGAGCTCCCTAACCTGCCTTACTTCTTGTATAACTTCGTGTGGGACATTGCTTCTCCTATCGGCAAACCATTGGCCTCACGCGAGGACATTGGTGGTCTCATTTATGAAGGTGCAAGACACTCGTTCAACGCTCGGTGGCACCCTCAAATCTGTGTCGAGGTTGATCTCAGCTTGCCGCTTCCATCGAAGATCAAAGTGGACTTGGGCGAAGGGGATGTATGGGAACAAGACATCAATTACAAAAACCTTCCCAACGCGTGCTTTCGTTGTGGCCAACAAGGTCACACGATTAAAGATTGACCTTTGAGACAAAAAAGCAAGCGAAATCAAGAAGCTCCCAGAAACGCTCAAGACAACAAAGGGGCATTGACTCACCCGACGAAGGAAGAGGAAGCCAAGGGCCCCCTTAATCCAGAAGCTGATGCAGACGAGTTCATCGAAGTTAGAAGAAGAAGGAAAAGAAGCCCTAGAGCGACTTCTGAGTGAAACAACATGTCAGTTACCCCCTCCAGCAACTTGGTTTGCAATCTGGAAAAGGAGATCAATGAGTTTGACTACCCAGGTGGGAACCAACTTGAGGTGGACACCAACGAAAAAGCCCTAGAGATCCCTGACAATAAAGAAACCTCCCAGGAAGGTTACACTACAAGCAAAGAAGAAGGCTTTACTACTAGTAATGAAGATAACATGGATAGTGAAAGTTCCATCATGGGATCGACTATTCCGGAAACGGTGTCAAAAACGGTGCCCAGTTCTTCCCAGCAGGAGGCATCCCGCAAAGGAAAACAACCTATGGAGTTACCCTAGAAAATCCCCCGCAAGAACCTATTGTTAATTCGGGATCCGATCCCAGCGAAAAAGAAAGATGAACCCAAGAAGAGAAAGGACAAAGCTCCCTCCCGCAAAGAGGGCTCCCTACGACAATGATCATCATCTCGTTAAACGCTAGAGGGCTAACCGACCCCTCAAGAGCGACCATCATTGGTCAATGGCTTCGCGACATGAGCCTAAACCCAAAATTTATATGTATTCAAGAGATTAAAATTGACGGAGAAGACCTCCAGAAACAACTTAGACATGTCTCCTCGACCCATGTTTGGATTTCAACGGCGCACCTGCGGGGGTCCAGTGGAACAGTAATCGGTATTAATCAATTTTGGTTTGAAAAGCTTGAGAACTCCATTGAAGATGAATGCCATCGATGGATTGTTGTTTCTTTTGGTGCTCCCTTTTGTTTTACTTTAGTTTCTTTGTATGCCCCTAATGGGGAGTTAGAGAGTGTGAACACTTGGGCCTCCTTGGACTCGCTCCCCAGAACGTGCTTATTTGTGGTGACTTCAACATGGTGGAGGACCCTATGGACAAATTGATGGGCCAGGGCAAGATCATCGATAGTCGGGAGAAAGAAACATGGGACAAAACCAAGCTACACTTGGATTTGGTCGAATTCAAAGATTCGAATGGCTTTTCCTGGTCAAACCTCCAAGCGGGCGAGGACCTGACGAAAGCTAGACTTGATAGATGCTACATCTCTCAGAGTTTTACTCATCACTGGGGCCACTCTTCCCTCTCGCAACGCACCGATCTCACCATCTCTGACCACTACCCGATCGTTATCACTTTCCAACCTTCCACCAAGATCCGTAAGGCTCCTTGGTTCCATGCCAGTGCGCCCTCTTTCTCTCTCCCCTCCATCCATCAAGAAATTGCTGATGTGTGGAAGGAGGTGTTCGCCCTCGGCTTCTCCCTAGCCAAGTGCTCGAGAAGAGCGGTCGATAAGTCACGACAGATCATGATTAGATCCAGGAAGATGCTCGAGACTGTGCGGAGGGCTCGTAGAGAAGCTCTATATCACAGACTCTGGAGGCTCGAGGAGGAAGTGAACAAGGAAAATCTCAAGCCTAGAAAGGTCTTCGAAAAATCAGAGCGCTGCTGAGATACGAGGAAGAAATACAAAGGAAAAATTTGAAAATTTTCTTCAAGGAGTGGTGGGTTGGCAAAGCCGACAAACCCACCAAAGAGATGTGCCATATCCTTAAAAGGAAACATAACAGAGAATCGATCCCCTTATTGTTAGACTTAAATGGCAATGTATGCAATTCGGAACAAGATAATTTTGGGATCATTGAAGGGCACTTCACGAGACTCCTGGGGACCTCGAACCCCCTCTCCCACCATAGAAGGGACTGTATGGCAGCCATATCTAGGGTTTCCCCTCACAGGATACCACTCAACCTTCACTCCCTGCTACATGCCCCTATCTCTGAAGCAGAAATCATTGAGGCCATTGATGCCCTCCCTTTTGGTAAAAGCCCGGGACCAGACGGGCTCACTAATGAGTTCTTTAAATCCTTCAAGTTGGTGGTTGCCACCCCTCTTCGTCTGGTTTGGCAAGAGGCGCTCAAGTTTGGCGCGCTTCCTTCTTGTCTCAACAATGGCATTATCAAGTTAATACACAAAAAAGGGGAAAAGAACAGAATAGAGAACTTGCGTCCTGTTACGATGCTCCAAACATGATACAAGATCATCGCCAAACTCATTGCCAACAGAATCTCTTGCCACTTGAGAGCATGGTTAAGCGAGGACCAAAAAGGTTTCATCAAAGGCAGGTCAATTTTGGAAACCATTATAGATATCTGGGAAGGTCTTGAATTTGCGAATTTGATAAAGCCTATGACAGGCTGAAATGGGACTATATTCTGCAGTCGCTCCAAGATCTTGGATGTAGTCAGAAATTCACCAAGATGATCTTGACCCTTTTCAGAAATGCATCGACCCAAATTAACATTAACGATAAACTTTCGAAGGTGATCAAACTTAGAAAATCTATCAGACAAGGGTGCCCATTGGCTCCCCTTCTCTTTGCTATTGCCAAAGAAGGGCTTAGCAGACTGGTGGAGCATCAGGTGGAAGCTGGTAATATCAAAGGCCTCCGTTTGCCTCATGACCATAGTCAGATTACCATGAGACTTTTTGCTGATGATATGAACGCGTTTGTTCACAATGATAGTACCAACCTTGAGACGTTCTGGAGGTGTCTGGCTACTTTTTGTGAAGCCTCTGGATCCACAATCAACCACTCTAAGACCGCCTTTAGAGCTATTGTTGGGTCACAACCCAACCTTCTCATTGATCATGGCTGTCAAATCATTCCGTAGGGCCAAATTTTTCGGCTTCTTGGGATCCCCTTGGGGTTTGGCATCTCTATGGAACAGTGGTGGAACTAGGTGCTTGCCAAACTCGAAAACAAGCTTAACTATTGGAGAGGTATGCAAATCAATCTTGCTGGTCGTGCTATGGTTATCAACACGTTCCTCCTATCTTCTACCATTACTTCCTTTCTTATTGGAGACCGAAAGAGCAAGATCTGTCCAAACTGGATAGTATTTGTAGAAACTTCCTTTGGATGGGCGACCACAATAGGAGGGGGGTGCCTAAAATCAAATGGTCCATTTGCACCAACCATAGAGATAGTAGCGGACTTGGCATCCTGGACATTGGGTGCATGGCTAACAAACTGGTGGCCAAATGGATGATTAAGGCTTGGTGCAACGGGGAGGCCTCGTGGGCCAAGTTGATCTTCAGAAACAAGAACGAGTTGGCACTCATGGGTTCCCCAAATTGGAAGAATCTTGGCATCTTGACCTTGCTGTTTTCCCCGATCCCCGTCTTCCCGAAAGGCTCTAATCTCGTGTGCTCCCTATGGAAGAGTTGGAATAAAGTCAAAAGCTACAACAAGAATTAGTGGACTGGAAGTGGGCAGCCGGTATCAGACAAAACGACTCTATCTGGTTTCCGATCCATGGCATCCAGAGTGTGGAATCTTGGAACATTCAAAATGCCAAGAAGATATGGAATAAAGGCTTCAAAAAATGGAAACATCTCTGGAAACAAGACACCAACCGCTGGATCAACTTCGAGGATATTGACCCTTGCATCAACATTTCGTACAAAGAATGGAACGTTTTGCAAAGTAGATGTCTCGCCTGGGACCGACACAAAGTTTGCCTTCTCATGGGACACGACATGTCGAGCTCGCTTGTCTCAAATGGCACAATGGGAATAGCCTATCAAAAATCCCCAACTTCAAAGAAACGATTGACTATCATGCTAACCTCAACAAGAAGTGCCTGTCATGGACGCGACTTCGGTGGGACATGAAGTTCATGGCTATCTGGCACCCCCTCACAGAAATAAAAAAATTTGTCCTCTTATGGCAATTTCTTCATCATGGAATCTGGACCAACCTCAAGGCTAGCAAAGTTTGTGGGATTCCTCCCTAGTGCAAACGCTGCTATCGGTCTATCGAAAATGTTTCACACATCTTCTTTACCTGCCCCAACTCCAACAGACTCTAGCAAACAGTTGGAAAGAAAATTAGACTTCAGAAACGTCTCAGTTGGCAGCAAGCCTTGCTTGGAGAAGCGATCGGCTGCTCCACGACTCTCTGGAATGCCATCAGAGGGGAGGTCCTATGGAAAATCTAGCGGGAAAGATGTGCTTTCATCTTCAGTGACTCCCCCAAAGAGTGGTCAATTGAGAAATCGTTGTTCCTCCTTGGCAAAAGGATTGCTAACTGTAAGAAATCCCCCCCCTTCAGGCATCATCAAGTACTCCTTTTGATCAATAACAAGCTTAAACCCAAGTGGGCCCCTCATGAGGGTGATGAGAGGGTGATTAACCTTCTTTGTAATGCCATCTAAGCTCTATAAAAGCTTCCCCTGATTTGTGGGATTTGGGGGGTCCCGTGGGCACTAGTCCCCTTCTCTTGTACTTTTCTTTATTTAATTCAAGTCTGGGAGAGTAGGCTAATGCCGAACTTCCTTTATATAAAAAAAAGAGTATTCAATTTGATCTCAAGAGTATTCAAGAGTTCACCCCCTTGGTCTCTCTTAGTAGAGATGCAATGCTCGCAAAGCAAGAAGACCTCAAGAAAGTTTGTCTCATTGGACAAGTGTTTGGCCTTATGCCGCCACTCAAAACTATGCACCAATGGTTTCGAAAAGAGTGGTTCCCTCGTGGGCTCATTGTTAGCAAGTTTCAGTTCCTACTAGCTAGTCATATGTTGCTACTCTTTGAGAATGAAGATATTGCATTCCAAGCCCTTAGTGTCAGAAGCTGGCAACTCGGGCGGGCAACCTTGTGTCTATTCAGATGGTCCCTCGATTTTATTCTCGACAAATCAAAATCTCTCCGCTACCTTCCTAGGTCAAGCTCACTAACGCGCCATACTTGTTGTACAACTTTGTGTGGGACATCGTTTCTCCAATCGGCAAGCCGATGGCTTTGCGGGAGAATGTTGGCGGGTTCATTTATGAAGCTACGAGACACTCTTTCAACGCTCGGTGGCACCCTCATATCTACATCGAGGTTGACCTCAGCACACCACTTCCTTCAAAGATCAAAGTGGACTTGGGCGATGGGGATTTCTGGGAACAAGAAGTTAACTACATAAATCTACCTAAGGCATGTTTTCGTTGTGGCCAACAAGGCCACACGATCAAAGAGTGCCTGCTAAGACAAAAAAGCAAACAAATACAAGAAGCATCCAAAAAAACTCAAGACAACAATGGGACACTGAATCCCCCGGTGAATGAAGACGAAGTTAAGGACTCCCAAAACCCAGAAACCGACTCAAACGGGTTCAGGCAAGTCAGAAGAAGAAGGAAAAGAAGTCCTAGGGCGACTTCTGAGAGAAACCGTACTCCAAATGCCACCCCCCAAACAACTTGTATTGCAATCTAGAAAAAGGAGATTAATGAGCTTGATTAACCAAATAGGAACTAGTTTGAGGTGGACACCAGTGACAAAGCCCTGGAGATCCCTAACAACAAAGAAACCAATCAGGAGGGCTACACTACAAGCAAAGAAGATAGCTTTACCGCTAGTAACGAAGACAACATGGATAGTGAAAGTTCCATCATTGGATCGACTATTTCTTCTATCCATTTCAACGAGAGACCTCCTGCAAGGGAAAAAGCCTATTGACTTACCCTCGAAAACAAGTTACTAAGTCGGGACCCCCTCCCAGTGAAAAAGAAAGACGAATCCAAGAGCAGAAAGGATAAGACCCCTTCCTGAAAAGATGGTTAATTACGGCAATGATCATCATCTCGTTAAATGCTAGGGGGCTGACTGACCCCTCAAGAGCAACCATCATTGGTCAATGGCTTCTTGACATTAACCTAAATACTGAATTTATCTGTATTCAAGAGACTAAAATTGATGGAGCAGACCTCCAGAAACGTCTTATTTTAAGAGTATTTTATTTCAATCTTAGCCTTATTTTAATGAAAAGCCTCAACTATTCTTAATGCTAGACCGTTCCCCTAACACTCCATGTACAAGTGATGCCCAAATGGACTAATAATTTGTCACTCAGATCAATTTCTCAAGTGCAAAGCTATATGGTGTTTTGAATTATTTGGCAAGGATCATACAATAAATTCCCCTTTATTCATTTGGAATACGAGGTAGATCCCACCATTGAGGTGAAAACAGGCTCAGGGGTATGTCTATTTATTATATATACTTTATTTTTTAGGATGAAAATATTTTCCAAGGGATGAAGAATGTTCTAAACTAATGTTTATGATCTAAGTGTCCGATCGATTCAAAGAGATCTGAAATCCAACTTCATTTGGTCACTCGTATGTATGGTCAAAGATTTTGATACTAGACTTAAGCATAGGTTCATGATCTTATCTTGCTTATCAAGATAAGAAATCCTCTTAGTCTAGTTGTTAAGTCTCAAGGATGGGAAGGAGGAGATCTTGGGTTCAATCTCCATGGGGAGCATGGGGAGAGATTTTTGCCCAAAGAGCTTTAGGGCCTTCTAACTCAAGTTTATTTTGACTCGAATCGAGAGAGACTTAACTCAAGTGACAAGTGCACCTACCACTAGCGGACTCTAGTGGAAGGTGCTAAAGCAATGGTGGAGATCCCACATGCACTTGTGGACTTTTACTACATTTGTGGGCCTCGTTCATTTGAGTAACATAAGATTGGAATGAGAGTCATCTCTCTAGTAAGTTGTGGTCCTAATAGTCTAGCTCATTCAACTCTATGTGTGCATCTAAGTGTGCTCTTGTCGTGAGGGATGCAAAAAAAACAACATAAGACTCACTTGTTTCACAAGAAAAGTACAATTGAACTAGAGGGTTGTCTTGCTAGACTTCTTGAGTCAATAATATTGTAACCAACATCAGCGAGCCTGAAGCAGTGAGAGCAATGATTTGTCTATTACTAAGCAAGTAACTAGAAGAGAATGTTATGGATATGTTTGTCTATTACTAAGCAAGTAACTAGAAGAGAATGTTATGGATATGTTTCAATATAGGACTCCATCTCTCAAAGAGTGCTTATGTATTAGATCTAACCTAAGATTACTTAAGACTTCAAATGAGAAACAGGTGCAAAACAATATCCCCTTAAGGTTTCATCACCACCATATACTAGCAAAAGTTCATTGGAAAATATCTCCATACCCCATTCTCACCCAAAGGTCGACTTCTGAAAACTATATCTTCATATCAAAATATGATCTTAGAAAAAAACACATGTGAATTCAAAATGAGCTTTTGGAAGAGTAGTAGAGCTCAGAAAATGAATTTCGGATTAAAAAAGTTATAGTACTTCAAGGTTCTTGGGATCAAAAAAGGTAAAACAATATTTCAAGGACTATGGGAGTTTCGAAAGTCACTTCTTATTGCCTTTGTGTACAATTTCTTTCCAATTCTAGACTTGCCCCAAGTTTTGCTCCAAATGTGATTGTTGCAAAAAAGACCCCCTAAGTTGGATATAAAACATTTGAGTCTACTTTCTTTCAATAGGTCTTTTTGGGTCACATTGATGCTCTAATGTTTGCAACACTCTTCCAATGGGATCTCGAGATGTAAAGGCACTCCATACTCCACTTGTAAGCTCAATTAGATTTGAGATCGGATAAATATTCCCCAAAATACCGAGGAAACCTTGGGTGAATTTGCCTCCCAAAATGGTCTATGTTCTTTAACAAAAAAATTCTAGTTATCACTTCTATAAGGAATAGTAATGTCCAACTACGACAACTTCACTTATACCAAGATTCCAAGGGGGGTTTCCCTTATGGGCTAGGGAAATCATTCTTCAGTTTTTCCCTATTTGCGATCCTTCCCACTTAAATTCACGACTCGTTAGGTTCAAGAAGTATGTTCCATAATGTGCTAAAAATCATTCTTTCCTTTTTTGCTATTTGAGATCTTTTCCACTGAAATCCAGGACCTCTTAGGTTCAACAAGTGTCTACTCATCTCTTACTTGGCTCTCTTGTTGAGACATACCTCCAAGTGATAACATTTAGGCAAATTTTTCCCTGATATTCTACTAGTTCTTGGGAGTTATGGTGAGTGTAACCACTTGTCCAAGTTCCGGGACTCAAAGGGAATATGAGTTTCTTGCAAAAAAGTACCTTATATACGGTAACTATGTCTAGAAACACCCCAAGGGAAATTGTTTTGTAGTAATGGGCTTATCCTACCTTCATCTAGGGTGATTCTTGTAAGGTTTAATAGGCTACCCTCATTAGATCCTCTCCTCCATCTTTGGGATAGTGAATGGCTCAAATTTTGGACCAAGACATTTAATGATTTCCCTAATGGTGCACTAGAGAGATCATTGGGTTGCATACTTCTGCCACTCCTCAAACCTTACGATTTCTTGCACGTGTTCTGCTTATACGACTTTGGCTCCCTTTCCTTAGCATTGTCATAACTTGATAAATGAAAGTTTTGGATTAATCAATGGAGAACAATGTCTCTCAAAGCATATTAACATGGAAATCATTGAGTTTAGTGTAAAATCCTTTTAGAGTCTCTCACTTATCATAATATTGGAACCAAAATCCTATATCCTTATGAATCTTACTAGCAATGCCCTTTCATGGTCAAAATCCTCAGTTTTCGACTTAATTTTTAGGGGAACAACTTCCATTGGAAATGCTTAGCACGGAAAAATACTTTTATTCACCCTCCCCTCATATGTTGAATTTGTAGATTTAGGAGATGTATCCTTATGGCCCTTCACATCCAAATGTTTAAGTATGTACTTAAACCATTATCTTGTACACTTATGATTGGACAATTGCTGTAGGCAACAATGTCTCCACCTTACCTCTCAACAAGCCTTGGATAGAACCAAACTCTTCTCTTAAGCCATGAAGAATGAACCTATCACTTGTGCATCCCTCACTCTTTAGTGTCCTCTATATCTAATACACAATGATAGAGACATTGTTGGAAGCCCCTTGCCATATGCATGTGCAAGAAATTCCCCCTTACTCAATTTACTGAATTTACTCAATAAGGTGCCACTCTACAAACCTTCTACCTCCTATTGAATTTTTATCAAAAGACCTGTTTTATGTACAAAGCTCAACCGAAAAGGATGGCTTTACTTTCCACAAAATGACAAACACGCATATCCCATCTTTCATTAATATGAAGTAATCGACATAAGGTCTACCTTTGTGCTCCTCACTAGTAAGCCCAAGTGCATCTAATGCTCCATGCTACATTTCTCTATCACTTTTTCTCCATCCATTGAAACCATTCTCTCACTTTGACATTACCAACAATGTCTAAACATGTATTTTTATCAAAATGAATCTGGTGGTAGTACAGTGAGTTAACCTCGTTTTCCTATTTCACTATGAAAATGCTACTAGTAACTCCTACGCAATAGGGTTGGAATGTGCAAAGATGAAGATAAGGAAGAAGAAAATCAAGAAGTGTAGGTTTAATGAAGACCATATATGCTCAAAATGAGAGCAAATCTCTCAAACATAAGCAAAGGAGCCACATAACAACACTTATTTCATAAGATGCAAGTCTTCAAGTGAGATGGATGATGTCCTCATCCACAAATTATCAATCTTATAGGCGAGTTGGTAGAATGGAGACCTCCACAACAATAGTAGTTATGCATACACAAGAAGATTGGTGCATACATGCACAAGCATATGCACCCAAGCCTCAGTCATAAGCAAGACACAAGAGCTTCCAAGAAATTGACACTTGATTAGAAAAGAATGAACAAAAGTTTTTATAAACAAGGATTTATTCACTTTTATAGGAAAGTTTTAAAAAATGATCCTTTTCACCCTAATGTTGCCCTAATTAAAAGAAAATTTGAACGCCCCATTTATGGTGGGATTTGAGCAAAAAAAGATCTGTTAAAATTTTAGAGAATTAAGAAATCGTTCCTGAAGCTTTCAAGGACTCCTTGTCTTGCAAAAATGTAGAGCAAATTACAAAAAAAAAAAATCTCAAACATATTTTTTAGAAGTGGGATTTCATATGTAAATGGCTAAGGTTTGAAATATAATTTTGGAAAATTTATGGCCCCATTAGACTCCTGCTTTGCTAGAGTGCATCCACAATGCTTCTTTGCTTCTATTCTTCGTAGTCTTCACCATCTTCTCTTTTTAGGCATCAAACGTTGGTAATGAGTTTCCACCTCCAACAATTCATTTTTTGCTTAATCTTTTTAACACATGTCTCTCCGTTCTATAATCAAGCTTTTCATCATGTTGAAAAATCCATCCAAAAAATTAAGGGCACCAAACCACACAATAATTTCCAATGCAATCTTTTCCAACTAGCATTGCTCATTACACAAATAAATGCTATGCTAAGTAGAGAGAAAATCTTGATTATATTTGTCAATCATGTGATGATATGTGAAATTTTATTTGCGTCCTCAAGTTTATGTGGACATCATTGTAGTAGTATACATTCAACATCGAATCGCATGTTGGACACACAAACCAAACACATTGAAATGCACTACCATTATGTGCATGAAAACATGTCTGCAAAGAAAATTCACATAGTGTTTATCCCTTCAAAAAATCAACTAGATGGCAATGATACGATGACAAAGGCACTAAATATTTTTAAGTTGCAAAGATTGAAAAGCTTGATTGGTCTAAAAGAACTTAGATATGCTTCAAGTTTAATCTCTTCCATATTTTCTTTTGCCATAGAATTTGAGATTTTTTTCAACAATAAATTTGTAGGTGTGCATATCCCTTCATGAGGGTGCTTCTCATTTGAAAACGTAACATCTGATAAATGATCAATCCAAAATAGAACGACAATGTTCAATGGCAATAAATAACATCCACTTTCATTTGGAAATGTGCATGATGGTATGTCTGTTAGCAAAGGCGTTTGATTGCATATGAAGAGATTATGGATGCTATAGATAAAGACGATGCTACAAAACAGTAAGAGATAGAGAGAGAAATAAATATACATACCATCACATAAGCTCCTAGGAAAGTGTGCACCTTTATTTTATCAAAGGATGTTTATTTTTAGAATAAAGATGTCCTTTCATGACCCTTCAATCCTGATGCTCAACACCTTTAAGAGTATTCAATTTCAACCTTAGCCTTATTTTAATGAAAAGCCTCAACCATTTTTAATGCTAGATGGTGCCCCTAATAGTCCATGTACTACTGATGCCCAAAAATGGACTAGTAATTTGAATCCATCCATTTCACATGTTAATGCCAAGATAGCACATAGTGAAAACATTGAATTGGTCAGGGATGTTTTTTGATCCATCCTTATTATTCATTTCCTATTTGGCACTCAGATCAATTTATCACGTGCAAAGCTAGATGATGTTTTGAATTATTTGGCAAGGATGGGAAGGAGGACATCTTGGGTTCAATCCACATAAAAGCATGGGGAGAGAGTTTTTCCCAAAGAGCTTTAGAGCCTTCTAACTCAAGTTGATTTTGACTTGATTCTAGAGAGACTTAACTCAAGTGGCAAGTAAATCTACCACTAACAAACTCTAGTGGAAGGTGCTAAAGAAATGGTGGATATCCCACATGCACTTGTGGACTTTTAGTACGTTTGTGGTCCTCGTTCATTTGAGTAACATAAAATTAGAAGGAGATTCATCTCTCTAGTAAGTGGTGGTCCTAATAGTCTAACTCATTAGACTCTCTGTGTGTGTGCATGTAAGTGTGCTCTTGCCTTGAGGGATGTGGAAAAACAACATAATGAGCCATTTGAGTCATGAGTAAAGTTCAATTCAACTAGAGGGTTGTCTTGCTAGACTTCTTGAGTCAACCAACATTAGCAAGCCTAAACCAGTGAGAGCAATGGGTTGTGTATTACTAGGCAAGGAACTAGAAGAGAATGTCGTGGATCTACTTCGATATAGGACTGGTTCTCTTGAAGAGTGCTTATGTGTTAGATCTCACCTAATATCACTCAAGAATTGAAATGTGAAACACGTGCAAAAAAATATCTCCTTGAGGTTTCAACATCCACTTGTACTACCAAAAGCTCACTCGAAAATCTCTTGACACCCCATTCTCACCCAAAAGTAGACTTCTAAAAACTATATCTTAATATCAAAATATGATCTTTAAGAAAAGCATTTTTGAGCATCTGAATTCAAAACAAGCTTTTGGAAGAGTAGTAGAGCTCAAAAAATGAATTTTGGATTAAAAAACTAGTACTTCAAGGTTCTTGGGATCAAAAAAGGTAAAAAAAATATTTCAACGACTATGGGAGTTAAGAAAGTCACTTCTTATTGCCTTCGTGTACAATTTCTTCCCAATTCTAGACTTGCCCAAGTTTTGCACCAAATGTGATTGTTGCAAAAAATCCTAAGTTGGATATAAAACATTTCACTCTACTTGCTTTCAATAGGTTTTTTTGGGTCACATTGATGCTCTAATGCTTGCAACACTGTTCCAATGGGATCTCGAGATGTATAGGCACTCCATTTTCCACTTGTAAGCTCAATTAGATCCAAAATTAGATAAATATTACCCCAAATACCAAGGAAATCATTGGGTGAATTTGCCTCCTAAAATGGTCTATTTTTTTTTTTAAACAAAATCTAGTTATCACTTCTATAAGGAATAGTAATGTCCAACTATCAAAACTTCACGTTATATCCCCAGTCTAACCACGATTCCAAGGGTGATTTCCCTAATGGACTAGGGAAATCATTCTTCCTTTTTTTGCTATTTGAGAACTTTTCCACTTAAATTAAGGATTGATAGGGAACCTTTATTGGATTATGTCAAAAACTTTCTTATGGAGTTACAGCATTGAAGCGTATGTCTCTAATACAATCAGAAAATTTTGGCATAATCTTGGAAACTTTTGTGGAGCGTTTACGAATTGTTGATAGCAATTAGTTTCTAATAGGAAACCTTTATTGGATTATGCCAAAATCTATTCAAAAGTGAAATACTTTAATCATTTTGCATCATGATGAAAAACATATATTGTATAATTAGCATAGAAACGATGGACACAAATACGTACTCATTTATATGGAACAACCTTTGTCTTGGATCGAGTATTCCAACTCAATGGTTGAGTGTCATTTGATGAGTGTGTAGCTTATGTAAATTGAGAAGGCAATTTTTGAGATCTATGGCACATTGAAGTGATTCAAAATCATCCACCTCCTATATGATGGAAAGATTGCGGAGGTGAAATAGTGGAGTTGCAACATATAACTATGAAAGTGCTTTCAATAACAACTTCAAGCAATAATTATGACTGCATTTGTTACATGCTCCAACCAAGATTGCTTCTACAACAACACAACAAAATTTTGGAGAATTTCGAGCTCATGAAAGTTTAACAAATGATCCATGGAGTGATCATGAACTAGATATAGAACAGAATGATGGTCCATACATGGATAAAATAGATGATATGGTACATGTCATAGATGATGATATTCAAAATTTATAAAATGGTGTACTCTAAATATTGTGATTATATTCAATTGCAAAAATGATGTGTTTATCATAAATTTATGATTGTAAACATTAAAAAAAGAATCTTGTCCATTCAATGTTTTGTTGATTGAATAATTCATCAGTAGTGAACGGATAAAAAGATGATGATGCCTTTAATAGTCTTCCATATGTGTTCTCATATGTGTCAAGAGATATTTGTAAATTTTTCACTCAATTTTCTAAATCACCAATTATCTTTTGTTGATCATCAATTGTTCTTTGTAAAAGTAGAATTGTTAATCCTTCATTGTATAACTCTTCTCCTTGTGATGATCAATCACAAATAAGGCTATGTTCTTGGGAAGCAAAATATATGGCCGCTTTTGAGGAAGAGGGCCTTTATGTCCTTGATTACAAAGTTTTGCACGATTTTGAGGATGGTGCAAATCTGTACTTGCATTCTTTGGGCAATCATCCCAATCTACATGTCGATGAATGATATCTTGTACAAAAACGTTTGGATGAAATATAGTGCTATTTGATTATTGTTTGTAAATGATTTTTCAACTTGAACAAAGCACCAAGGTAAGGTTTCTGCTAATCGTTTATGTTGTAAATCAAAAGGCTTTGATGATGCTATATATTTTTCTCTCCCTCTAACTCAGAGGAGAACACCACAAACAAAATGATTAGGACGTAGCTTTCCAATGTTTTCATTGATAATGGTTCTCCTTCTAATCCCTTTGGTTCGAAGTCTTGGTGAAATAAAAATGTGAATCTGGATCCATAGATTCAGCATTCTGTTAAAACAAAATCCTTTGTGATTCCGCATGTCAAGGTTATTATTCACACTTGGCATTCTTTCCATGTTTTACTTTCACTGAATCTGCAAAACATAAACATTAATTTTAAATTATTGACATCATTGACTCCATTATAGATCATTTAATCCACATAATTCAAATCAATCCACATCATTCAATCCACCGCATTGAAATCTTCTAATCCACATAATATGAATATAAGTAGATAGATATATAACTATATAAATAAGTAGATAAATAGATAGATGAAGAGGGTGATAAATAGCTAAATTGATTTATATATTTATAGATGGATAGATTCATATTACATAAAGATAAATAAATAGATAAATATATAGAATGAAGGATATATGGACACTAATATAGATACATACATTGATCGATTGATAGATACATAGATAAATATATAGAAAATGAACATAATCCACATCATAACATTTAAATTTACAATCATCATAATCACTTCAGGTTAAAATCCTTCATAATTACTTCATATTGAAATCCATCATAATCATTTCATATTAAATCCACATTATCATTTCATGTATCCTAAAACCATGTCAATTTGCAATACTTATTATATAACATTAAATAAAAAATTGAATTTGTCACAATTACAAAAAAAATTGATCAATAAACATGTTCCTTTACAAAACTCCATTTCAATATGGTCTTAATCCATCACTATTGGATACCTTCAAACCATAATGAATGAGATTGAGAATACTGTATGCAACTCTTGTGTGTCCACTCTTCTCGATAAATCTTTATGGATAGCTTGTTGTAAAGCAAATGTCAACTTATAAACTCCATTTTTATCAATGGGGCAACTATCTAAATCTAAGTATTTTAAATGTTGCACAAGAAGTATTGCGATTCGATATGCATCTTTACTTTTATTGAATGGCATAGGGAAAGTTTCTATGCATTATGGTGCAATCCACCAATATTTTTGACTAGCCACATGTCCATCATTTTTTCAAGACACATGTCCAATGTATCACCATTCCATAATCTGAAAATAAGGCACGAGCTTTTAATATGGGGTCTAGCTATAGGAAATCAGTGGATTATTCCATTATGGTTAATAGATAATATTTTGGCTTCATTCATTGCTTCATTCTCTCATGTCTACTAGTTACCACCATGTAGTTTGAATAATTTTGATGCAAGAACTTTGTAACAAAACCTTAGGTGGCTTATTCTAACTTTATGGACCATACCATATTGTCCTTCCCCCACAAGGACTACATCTACAAAATGAACAAATGATATGGGAGCAAACAAACGTTGTTGGATGTTTCAGCTTCCATGTTCACATGCATATCTACATAGTGATCTATCATTGCTACTATTGCTCGTCTCTCTACCTACACGATAGTATCGAATCTCACTGTCTTTCCTCTCTTCATTTTGTAGTGTAAATTGAAAGATCTGATTTTTTTTATAAATCGTGGCTTTGTGTGGTATCCAATGCAAAGGACTTTGTCACATTGACTATTTGTCCAAAAGTGCCAGTTGAGCTCTTTGCACATTTGTTCACCTAGCACTTGTGCTCATCCTGGTATGCTTCTACATTTATATTCAATTTTAATATATGATGTTCTACATGAACTCTTTCTAATTTGATACATTCATTGCTAATGTGATATAATCTTCTTACATTCCATACATGTACGAGGAGAAAAACTATTCTAAAAATATCCTCTTCTGCTTATTTATTTTACTTTCCATCTATGCAAATATGACAAATAGGATATTTGATAAAATTACAATTTTTAATAACATCAAATCTCTGAACACTATTCTAGATCATAAAAACAATAATAAAAAATAAGACTCATAAGTAAAATGATAGATACTCAAATACTTCTTCAAGTAGACATATAAATACGTATATCAATAAGTGTATGTATAGATAAATCAATTTGTAGATAAGTAAATGAATAGATAGATAGATGAATAGTTCAATGGATAGATACTTGAGTATATAGATAGATGGATACATAGATATATGAATAAGCGCATGGAAAGATAGATGAATATCTAAATAAATATAGATAAATAGATCAATCTATAAATAAAAAAATGACTAGATAGGTAGATGAATACTTCACACTACAACATATCGAGGGAATATCGACGGTCAGTGTACCGACGGTCAGCTCTCCGTGTTGGTATACCCCTCGGAGAATTTGGGAAAGTTGTTTTGCCTCAGAAAGACAGCGTTGATATGAGCGTCGGTATAATCGTCCGTATACGCATCGGTATTCTTCTGCAACTACCGACGCTTATACCGACGCTCTCTTTTTAACCGAGCCCGAACCCAAAATTCCTCATTCTGAGTGTTTTGAATCTGGAGCTTCTCCTTTCAGGTTTGTGCGCGCCAACAGCAGACTTTGTCATCCTCTCTCTCTCTCTCCCTCTCTCCCTCCCTTCCCTCTCTCTCTCTACAAGGTAGGATAAGCCCATTACTACAAAACAATTTCCCTTGGGGTGTTTTTAGAGATAGTTACCATATATAAGGTATTTTTTACAAGAAACTCATATTCCCTTTGAGTCCCAGAAGTTGGACAAGTGGCCACACTCACCATAACTCCCAAGACCTAGTAGATTATCAAGGAAAAATTTTCCTTACTATTATCACTTGGAAGTATGTCTCAACAAGATCCAAGTAAGAGATGAGTACACACTTGTTGAACCTAAGAGGTCCTGAATTTAAGTGGAAAGGATCCCAAATAGCAAAAAAAGGGAAGAATGATTTCCTTAGCACATTATGGAACATACTTCTTTAACCTAGCGAGTCTTGAATTTAAGTGGGAAGGATCTCAAATAAAAAAAAAGGTAAGAATGATTTCCCTAGCCCATTAGGAAAATAGCCCTAGGAATCTTGGTCAGACAGGGGATATAACTGAAGTTGTCATAGTTGGGCATTACTATTCCTTATAGAAGTGATAACTAGATTTTTTTTTTGTTAAAGAAAATAGACCATTTTGGCCAATTCACTCAAGGATTTCCTCGGTATTCTGGGGAATATTTATCCGATCTCAGATCTAATTGAGCTTACAAGTGGAGTATGGAGTGCCTTTACATCTCGAGATCCCATTCGAAGAGTATTGCAAGCATTAGAGCATCAATGTGACCCAAAAAGACCTATTGAAAGAAAGTAGACTGAAATGTTTTATATCCAACTTTGGGGGTCTCTTTTACACCAATCACATTTGGAGCAAAACTTGGGGCAAGTCTAGAATTGGAAAGAAATTGTACACAAAGGAAACAAATCCATATTGAAATAGATCCATGACATTCTCTTCTAGTTCGTTGCCTAGTAATACACAACACATTGCTCTCACTGCTTCAGGATCGCTAATGTTGGTTAGAGTATTATTGACTCAAGAAGTCTAGAAAGACAACCCTCTAGTTGAATTGTACTTTGGTCATGAGACAAATGAGTCTTACGTTTTTTTTTCACATCCCTCAAGACAAGAGCACACTTATATGCACACATAGAGTCTAATGAACTAGACTATTAGGACCACAACTTACTAAAGAGATGCCTCTCATTCCACTCTTATGTTACTCGAATGGACAAGGACCACAAATGTAGTAAAAGTCCACAAGTGCATGTGGGATCTCCACCATTGCTTTGGAACCTTCCACTAGAGTCTGCTAGTGGTAGGTGTACTTGTCACTTGAGTTAAGTCTCTCTAGACTCGAGTCAAAATAAACTTGAGGTAGAATGCTCTAAAGCTCTTTGGGCAAAACTCTCTCCCCATGCTCCCCATGGGTATTGAACCCAAGATCTCCTCCTTCCCATCCTTGAGACTTAACAGCTAGATTAAGTGGATTGCTTATCTTGATAAGCAAGACAAGATAATGAACCTATGCTTAAGACTAGTATCAAAATATTTGACCATATATACGAGTGAACAAACGAAGTTCGATTTTAGATCTCTTTGAATCTATCGAACACTTAGATCATTAACATTAGTTTATAACATTCTTTATCCCTAGGAAAATATTTCCATCCTAAAAAATAAAGCTATATATAGTAAACTTTAGACATATCCCCAAGCCTCATGTTCTAACCTAGAAGGTCATGTTTTCACCTCAATGGTGGGATGTACCTCGTATTCGAAATGAATAGAGGGGAATTTATTGTATGATCCTTGCAAATAATTCAAAACACCATCTAACTTTGCGCTTGAAAAATTGATATGAGTGCCAAATAGGGAATTAATAATAAGGGTGGATCAAAAGACGTCCCTGGCCAATTCAATGTTGTCACTATGTGCTATGCTGACATTAACATGTGAAATGGGTGGATGCAAATTACTAGTCCATTTTTGGGCATCACTAGTACATGGAGTGTTAGGGGCACCGTCTAGCATTAAAAATGATTGAGGCTTTTCATTAAAATAAGGATAAGGTCAAAATTGAGTACTACTTTTTTTTATATAAAGAAAGTCCGGACTTCGCCTACTCTCACGGACTTGTATTAATTAAAAGAAAAGTGCAAGTGAAGGGGACTAGTGCTTATGAGACCCCCCGAATCCCACATAGTAGGGCCAGATTGTACAGAGTTTTGATGGCATTACAAAGAAGGTTAATCACCCACCCATCACCCTCATGCGAGGCCCACTTGGGTTTAAGCTTGTTGTTGATTAGAAGGAGCACTTGATGATGCCTGAAGGGGGGGGGGGGCAATTTCTTACAGTTAGTGATTCTTTTGCCAAGGAGCAATAGGGATTTCTCAATGGACCACTCTTTGGGCCAGTTGCCATAGTTCTAAGCACATATTTCCCACCAGATCTTCCATAGGACCTCCCCTCTGATGGCGTTCCGGAGAGTCGCAGAGCAACTGATGGCTTCTTCCAACAGAGCTTGTTTCGAGCTGGTATGTTTTTGAATTCTAATTTTCATTCCGACAATGTGCCAGACCCTATTGGAGTTGGCACAAGTAAAGAAGATGAGAGCAACATCTTTAATGGACCGATAGCAATGCTTGCACCAAGTATGCACCCCACAAATTTTGCTAGCCCTTAGGTTGGTCTAGATTCCTTGATGAAGAATTTTCCATAAGAGGACATACTTTTTTATTTCTATGAGTACATAATAGCCATGAAATTCATATCCCATTGTAGCCACGTCCACGACAGGCACCACTTCTTGTTGAGATTGACTTGATAATCAATGATTTCTTTGATGTTCGGGATTTTTGTTAGGCAATTACCATTGTAAGGCAAGACGTCTACTTTGTAAGAGAGGCAAGACGTCTACTTTGTAAGGTATTCCATTCTTTAGAGGTAATGTTGACGCTAGGGTCAATATCCTCAAAGATGATGCACTAGTTGGTGTCTTGTTTCCAGATATGTTTACATTTTATGAAGCCTTTTTTCCATAGCCTCTTGGCGTCTCCAATGTTCCAAGATTCCATGTTCAGGATGCTATGGATCGAAAACCAGATAGAGTCATTCTGTCTGATACCCACTGCCCACTTCCAATCTTCACTAATCCTTATGAAGCTTTTGACTTTATTCCAACTCTTCCATAGGGAGCACACAAGATTTGAGCCTTTTGGGAAAACTGGGATCAAGGAAAAAAAATGGTCAAAATGTCAAGATTCTTCCAATTTGGGAATCCCACGAAAGTCAAAACATTCTTGTTTCTGAAGATCATCTTGGCCCACGAGGCCTCCCCGTTGCACCATGCCTTAATCATCCATTTTGTGGCAAGTTTGTTAGCCATGCACCCAATGTCCAAAATGCCAAGGCCCCCACTATCCCTTTGGCTAGTACAAATGGACCACTTGATTTTAGGCACCCCCTCTTGTTGTGGTCACCCGTCCATAGGAAGTTTCTGCAAATACTTTCCAGTTTGGATAGCTCTTGTTCTTTCGATCTCCAACAAGAGAGGAAGTAAATGGTCGACAAAATGAAGAATGAGTTGATATCCATTGCACGACCAAGGAGATTGATTTGCAAATAGTTTAAGTTGCTTTTGAGTCTCGACAGGACCCAATTCCACCACTGCTCCAAAGAGATACCAAAGCCGAAGGGAATCCTGAGAGGATGAAAAATTTAGCATAAAGGAATGTTTTGACAGCCATGATCAAAGAGAAGGTTGGCTAGATCCCGACAATAGCTCTGAAAGTGGTCTTAGAGTGGTTGATTTTAGATCTAGAGGCCTCACAGAAAGTATCCAAGAACCTCCAAAATGTCTCTAGGCTCGTACTATCATTATGGAAAAATGCATTCATATCATCGGCAAAATGTCTCATGGTGATCTGGCCATGGTCACAAGGCAATCGTAGGCCTTTGATATTACTTGCTTCCACCTGTTGTTTCACTAGCTGGCTAAGCCCTTCCGTGGCAATGGCAAAGGGAAGGGTAGCCAATGGGCACCCTTGTCTAATCAATCTTTTAAGTTTGATTGCCTTCAAAAGTTGGCCATTAACATTAAGTTGCATCGACGCATTTCCCAGAAGGGTCCAGATCATCTTGGTGAATTTCCGACTGCATCTGAGATCTTTAAGTGATTGTAGAATGTAGTCCCATTCCAGCCTATCGTAAGCTTTGTCAAAGTGGATCTTGAGGAAAACCACATCTTGTCTTGACTCGTCCGCGAAGTCAAGACCTTCCCAAATATCTATAATGGCTTCCAATATTGACCTGCCTTTTATGAAAACTTTTTGGTCCTTACTTGACCACACTCACAAATGGCTAGAAATTCTATTGGCAATGATCTTATATCCCATTTGAAGCATTGTAATCGCACGCCGGTTCTCAATTCTGTTCTTTTCCCCTTTTCTGTGGATTAACTTGATGATGCCATTTTTGAGACAAGTCGAAAGCGCACCCAAACCTCAGTGCCTCTTACTAGACCAAATTAAGAGTGGTGGCAATCACCAACTTGAAAGACTTTAAGAACTCATTAGTGAGTCGTCTGGACTTGAGCTTTTCCCCTTGAGGAGGGCATCAATGACTTCAATGAATTCTTCTTTCGAGATAGGAGCATCAAGCACAGAATGAAGGTTATGTGAGATCCTATTAGAGCATACCCTAGAGATGGTTGCCATGCAATCCCATCTATGATGGGAGAGGGGGGTCGAGATCCCCAGGAGTCTCGTAAAGTGCTCTTCAATGATTCTGAAATTTTCTTCTTCCGTATTGCATACATCACCATTTGAGTCTAGCAATAGGGGGATCGATTCTCTGTTTTGTTTCCTTTTAAGGATACTACACATCTCTTTGGTGGGTTGTCAGCTTTGCCAGCCCACCACTCCTTAAAGAATATTTGCAAATTTTTCCTTTGTATTTCTTCCTCGAATCTCAATAGGGCTCTGATTTTTTGTAGACCCTTATGGGATTGAGATTTTCCTTTATTCACTTCCTCCTCAAGTCTCGAGACTCTATTACATAGAGCTTCTCTACGTTCCCGCCGAATGGACAAGAGCATCTTCCTGGTTCTTATCATGATCTGTCATGACTTTTCAACTGTGTATCTCTAGCTCTTGGCTAGGGATGAGCAAGAGACGAACACCTCCTTCCACACTTCTACAATTTCTTGATGGACAGAGGGGAGAGAGAGGGAGGTCCAGTAGGCATGAAACCAAGGAGCCTTACGAGTTTTGGTGAGAGGTTGGAAAGCGATAATGATCGTGTTAGTGATCAGAGATGGCTGGGTGAGTGCATTGCGAGAGGGAAGGAAAACCCCACTGACGAATAATGTTCCGAGAAATGTAGCTTCTATAAAGTCTAGCCTTCCTCAAGTCCTTGCTGGCCTGGAGATTTGACCACAAAAAGCCTTTCGAGTCTTTGAATTTGACTAGATGCAAGTGTAGTTTGGTTTTGTCCCAAGTTTCTTTCTCACGACTATCAATGACCCGGACCTTTTTGTTCCATCTTTCTACAGGGTCCTCCACCATGTTGAAGTCATCGCAGATTAGTACGGTGTATAGGAGCGAGTCCAAGGAGGCTGAGGTGTCTAGTCTCTCTAGCTCCCTGTTTGGGGCGTACAAAGAAACTGACGTGATCGAAAGGGGGCACCAATGGAAGCGGCAATCCATCGATGGCTCTGATCTTCAATGGAGTTCTCAAGCTTTTCAAACCAGAATTGGTTTATACCAATTACTGTCCCACTAGTCCCCAGGGGTGCGATGTCAAGATCCAGACATGGATTGGGGAGACTTGTCTAAGATGTTTCTAGAGGTCTGCTCCATCAATTTTAGTCTCTTGAATACAGATAAATTTAGGGTTTAGGCTAATGTCACAAAGACATTGACCAATGATGGTCGTCCTTGAAGGGTCAGTCGGCCCCCTAGAACCTAACGAGATGGATCATTGGTGTAATTTACCTTCTTTTTAGGAAGGGGTCTTATCCTTTCTCCTCTTGGATTCATCTTTCTTTTTTGCTGGGAGGGGGTCCCGACTTAGTAACTTGTTTTTCCAGGGTAACTCAATAGGTTGTTTTCCTTTGTAGGAGGTCTCTCATTGAAATGAATAGGAGACCATATCCAAAATAGTAGATCCAATGATGGAACTTTCACTATCCA
The DNA here is from genome assembly GCA_020310875.1 of Ceratopteris richardii. Classification (NCBI taxonomy): domain Eukaryota; kingdom Viridiplantae; phylum Streptophyta; class Polypodiopsida; order Polypodiales; family Pteridaceae; genus Ceratopteris; species Ceratopteris richardii. The sequence goes on along the minus strand of CM035411.1, from coordinate 147,818,830 downwards.
TGTTGTCTTCGTTACTAGTGGCAAATCCGCCTTCTTTGCTTGTAGTGTAGCCCTCGTGATTGGTATCTTTGTTGTTAGGGATCTCTAGGGCTTTGTCACTGGTGTCCACCTCAAACTAAAGCCTATCTAGGTAATCAAGTTCATTAATCTCCTTTTCTAGATTGCAATACAAGTTGTTTGGGGGGGCATCTGGAGTATGGTTTCTCTCAGAAGTCACCCTAGGACTTCTTTTCCTTCTTCTTCTGACTTCCCTGAACCCATCTGAGTCGGTTTCCAGGTTTTGGGAGCCCTTAACTTCCTCTTCATTCACTAGGGGATTCAGGATCCCATTGTTGTCTTGAGTTTTTTTGAATGCTTATATTGTTTGCTTTTTAGTCTCAGGGGCACTCTTTGATCCTATGGCCTTGTTGGCCACAAGGAAAACACACATTGGGTAGAATTTTTTAGTTAATTTCTTGTTCCCCAGACATTCCCATTGCTCAAGTCCACTTTGATCTTTGAAGGAAGCGGCGTGTTGAGGTCAGCCTCGACGCAGATTCGAGGGTGCCACCGAGCATTGAAAGAGTGTCTCTCACCTTCATAAATGAAAACGCCAACATACTCCCACGAAGCCAACGGCTTTTCGATTGGAGAAACGATGTCCCACACAAAGTTGTACAAGAAGTATGGCAGGTTAGTGAGCTCAACCTAGAGAGGGTAGCTGAGAGATTTTGATTTCTCGGAAATAAAATTGGGGGACCATCTGAATAGACACAGGGTCACCCGCTCGAGTTTCCAGGTTCTGACACTGAGGTTTAGGAATGCCATATCTTCATTGTCAAAGACTAGCAACATATGACTAGCCGGTAGGAATCGACACTTGCTAACAATCAGCCCATGAGGGAACCACTCTTTTTGAAGCCACTAATGCACAGTTTTGAGCGGCGGCCTAGGGCCAAACACTTTTCCAATGAGACAAACTTTCTTGAGCTCTTCTTGCTTTGACAGGATTGCATCTCTACTAAGACAGACCAAAGGAGTAAACACTTGAATACTCTTGAGATCAAATTGAATACAGTTGTCTATCACAAAGCTAAGCTGCTGTACCGACGGAACTAGAGACAGAAGCTGACAGACCTTTGTCTATGACATATTCTTTCTTGAAACTATGGGCGCAATGCACAAGGCAGGTTGGCGCACATGAAGACGAACGCTACATGAGCTCTCTTAAGCTTGACCGTGCAACATTGACTGGCTGTGTCAAGACGGACAACCACACTGAGGTTTCACGACGGACAGGAGGAGCTATCCGTCGCGATCGACTGGTGGTGATCGACTGATTTGGTGACTGACTGGGGAGTTATCCATCACGATTGACAAGACGTTTCATGACTGATAAGAGGGCATCATTCGCGATTGCCTAGAGGGCGTCGATCGCGCGCGACAAGTGACTCATTTGATTTCAAATCTTCTCTCGTGGGATACAATCTTTTGTGCTCGCTCTGTCTATCCCGGAATCCTTCGTCATCGTGGTGTGAGTCAGTTTCTATCACCATTTGCTCCCAAAGGACATGCCTCAAAATTTGAAGCACAACGTGGGGTGCAACAATTGGCAGCTATTGCACGCGTGCTGTGGAGTTAATCTTTCTTTGCATTAAGAGCTAATTTTAGTTCTCCATGTTCAGAGAATGGGTTTTTGTGCATTTTGAATGATTGCATTAAAGTTTTGAAGAGGAAAGTTTTCCAATTACCAAAATTTAACGATGTCGCTTCTGAAAGGTTTATCAATGAAGGAAAAGAAATCTTGGTTTCTTGATCAACTGACTTACCATGTGTTTCTTGCCAAGTTATTTTTGAAACTTGTTTCCGAGAATCGAGACCTTGTTTTCTCCAAAAGATTTAAGAACGCTTTGCGCTATGGATGTGGGGGTCCCTTCCCTCGTTATCAGTAATTTACCTCCAGTTATCACTAGTGTGGCAGATGTGGCCCCTAGTTCCTCAGAGATCGTGGGGTCCCCTTAGGTTGCACTTAATCGCGAGGCGATCCTTTCAATGCAAGAAGAACTCAAGAGAACTTGCCTCGTTGGCCAGCTGTTTGGTCCCAGGCCCCCCTAGATTCTCTGCGCTAGTGGTTTTGCAAAGAGTGGCTCCCTCGCAGCATAGTAGTGAGTAAGTGCCAATTCCTTCTAGCTAGACACCTCTTGTTAGTTTTTGAGAACGAAGAAATGGCACTCCAGGCCCTCAGTGTCAAGTTTTGGCAACTCGGGCATGCCAGTTTGTGCCTCTTCAAGTGGGCCCCTGATTTTGTGCCCGACAACTCTAAACTCCTTCGATACCCTCTCTGGGTCAAGCTCCCCAATCTCCCTTACTTCCTTTATGGCTTTTTGTGGGATATTGTCTCTCCGATTGGCAAGCCGCTGGCCTCGCACGGAGATGTTGGGGGTTTCATATATGAGGGCACAAAACACGCGTTTAATGCTCGTTGGCATCCTCAAATATGTGTGGAAGTAGACCTCTCCAGGCCTCTCCCCTCGAAAATTATTGTCGACTTGGGTGAAGGGGAATCTTGGGTTCAGGAGATCACTTTCAAAAATATACCCAATGCCTGCTTTCAATGTGGTCAACAAGGCCATAGAATTAAAGATTGCCCCTTGAAGTAGAAGTAGAAGCAAGAAACAGCCAGCAAAGCCCAAACTCTCAAGGGGAAGCAGGTCAGCCCAACCATTGAAGAGAAAGACAAGGATGACCAAATCCTAGAAACCGACTCGGAAGGGTTTACAGAGGTTAGAAGAAGAAGGAAAGCTAGCCCTAGGAGAAGCTCAAGCCCAACGAGACTCTTAGAGAAGACCTGCGCACTAGAAAAATCACTCAGTAACTTATACTACAACCTCGAGAAGGAGGTTAACAAGCTTATTCGGGAGGGATCCGGGACTTTGCGGGCACAAGTAACTTACCCTTGGAGTGGCCCCCTCTAATGATGTCAATCAAGAGGACTACATAACTAGCAAGGAAGATGGATTCACCACAAGTAATGAGGACAATATGGACAGTGAAAGTTCCACCATTGGAACAACAATACCGGAATCGGCCCCTCCATCTCCCCCACAAGAGGCTTCCCGCAAGGGGAAACAGTTGGCAGGTATGCCTTGGAAAAGCCCCCTTAAATCGAAGGCACATGGTGGGGACAATCCCCCCTCAAGAAAGAAAGAAGACTCCAAGAGGAAAAAAGAGAAGTCCCACCCTCAGAATGAGGGAAGTGCAAGAAAATGATCATCGCTTCTCTTAACACTAGGGGACTAACTGACCGTGCAAGAGCTACCATTATTGGTCAATGGATCCGCAACATAAGCTTAAGCCCAGATTTTATTTGTCTTCAAGAGATTGAAATTGAATGAGCAGAGCTTCAAAAAAGACTTAAGGGCGTCTCTCAGTCCCATGTGTGCTTTACCACAACCCATCAGCGTGGTTCTGGTGGAACTGCCATTGGTATCAATCACTTCTGAGATAATAAGCTTGACCACACCAGCGAAGACAAAAACCATAGGTGGATGGCATTTACATTCAGCACCCCCTTTCAATTCTCTCTGATCTCTATGTATGCTCCAAACAAGGATGCTGTGAGGATCGATACTTGGTCCTCCTTGGACTTGTTTTCTCATAATGTCATGATTTGCAGAGACTTCAATATGGTGGAAGACCCCTCTGATAGGTGGAACAACAAGGGCCACATCATTGATGGCCAAGAGAAAGACACATGGGACCAAACTAAACTATACTTGGATCTGGTTGAAGTCAAGGACCTGAACGGGTTTTCTTGGTCCAATATCCAATTGGTTGAGGACTTGAGGAAAACAAGACTCGACAGAAGCTACATTTCACAGAATCTCGTCCATCAATGGGGTCCTCCCACCCTAATGCAACGTATCGACCTCACCATCTCAGATCATTACCCAATGGTGCTCACCTTCCCCCCTCTATCTAAAAGTTGCAAGGCACCTTGGTTTCATGCCAACCCGCTTGTCTTCTCAATCCCCTCTATTCATCAAGAAATCACTAACGATTGGCTAGACGCCTTCGTTGACTGCACCTCTCCAGCCAAGTGTTGGAGAAACGTGGTGGAAAATTCTCATCAGATCTTGATTAGGACCACGAAGGCTCTGAAAACCATCCGCCAAAGACGTAGAGAAAACCTATGTTGGAGTTAGACGTCTGCGGAAGCACGCGAACATCACAAGGAAGAAGAAGAAGCTTGGAGCACAAACACACAACACTGAATGTATTACTAGATAATGTAAAAAGATTCGTAGCCCATTAGGGCAATAGGCGTATATACAAGCCGAGGAAAAAAACCCCCTAAAGAGGAAAAAAAGTACCCCGACGGTCCTAGTGTGTTCACACACATCACTACCTAAATATATCAACAAATCTCCCCTGGTAGTGATGCGGTGAACAAGGAGCTGGCACTCATGTATAAGGAAGTGCCAAGCTATGTGGAAATCACTCCACAAAAGGAAGTAAGCCCAAAGCTTTGCCGAAAGTCTCAAACTTCTCCCTAGGCAGAGCCTTCGTGAAAAGGTCTGCAATGTTCTCCTGTGTGGGCACATATGCCAAGCTGATCTCCCCAGTAGAGAACCTCTCCCTGACATAGTGATAATGCACCTCAATGTGCTTAGTGCGAGCATGGAACACAGGGTTCCTCGCAACTGCCAATGCGCTCTAACTGTCAGTGAAGATGGTAGTGGCAGAAGACTGGCCAACACCCAAATCAGCCATAAGACGTCTGAGCCACACACACTCAACAGTCGCTGTGAAAGCTGCCCTATACTCAGCCTCACAACTGGAAGTGGCCACAGTAGGCTGCTTCTTGCTCAACCAAGATATACATGAGCTACCAAGCATGAAGCAAAAACCACTGGTGGACACATGAGTGTCATAGCAACGAGTCCAATCTGAGTCAGAAAAAGCATGCAAATCTGGCGGTAGTGATCCCCCCTTGGGATAAAACAACCCAAGTAGTCGAGTACCACTCAAGTAGCGAAAGATGCAGTTAACCACCTTCGAATGCATGACTCCTGGGCAATGCATGAACCTGCTCATCTGTGAGATAGCAAACTGAATATCTGGCCGAGTAATGCATAAGTAAATCAAGCATCCAACAGCCTGCTGATAGAGAACAGCATCAAATGCATCTCCAGCATCATGAAGACTGAATCGTAAACCTGTCTCCATAGGAGTGGAAATAGGCTTACAGTCTTCAAGGCCAAAACGCTGTAATAATGTGTCAATATATTTCGTTTGACACAAAGCCATTCCACCATCAACTTGCATAAACTGAATACCCAAATAGTGATGCAAATGCCCCAAATCAGACATCTCAAATGAGGCATGCAAATCAGCCTTGAAATCAGCAATATGCTTCTTAATAGGACTAGTGAGTAGCATGTCGTCAACATAGACAACAATGATCATAAGCACATCATTAGCAAGCTTAACATATAAGGTGCTTTCAGTTGGACTGTTCTCAAAACTATGTGCAACCAGAAAAGGCATGTAGCTTCTCATACCAAGCACGTGGTGCTTGCTTTGAACCATATAATGCTTTAACCTGCACACTTGGTTTTCATGCCCTTTCTGCACAAAGCCACAAGGCTGAAAAACATACACTTCTTCATGCAAGTCACAATTCAAAAAATGCTGTTTTAATGTCCAACGGATATACATTTCAACCATGATGGGCTGCAAGTGCACAAATACTCCGAACAGTAGTCATACGGCATGTAGGTGCAAAGGTCTCATCAAAATCAATGCCTCTTTCCTATGCATAACCCTTTGCAACAAGCCTAGTCTTATACCTGTCAACTGTACCATCAGGTTTATGCTTCAACTTGTATACCCACTTAGTGGCAATGGCCTTCTTGCCAGGAGGCAAGTCACATAAAGACCATGTACTATTCTTCATTATAGCATCATATTCAGATTGCATAGCAGCCATCCAATTTTCTGAATTCTGTGCTTCATCAAAAGAAACAGGCTCATTCTCATCACAGAGACTAGACGCAGCCATAGCATAGAAATCTGACGCAAAGGAGGAACTATGAGAGCCTGAACGAGTACGATATGACATAGTCTTTGCCTGCTCAATATCAGCTCTCTCATCAACAAGTGCATCATGTAAATCTGCATCAGAAATGGAATGATCTGCATCATCATATGAAACCTGCAAAGGCTGAGAAGTTGCCTCATTAGGACCAACACTAGACTGCCCACCTGTAAAAAGAGGCATCAAAGTATCATACATGTCTTTGGAGCTAACAGATGTCTCCTTAGTACATGAAAGCAATGGCTGAATAGCATCTTCCACAAAGACAACATCACGGCTAACTAGAATGCGTTTAGTCTGTGGATGATACAGATGATAGCCTTTACTTCCAGAACTGTACCCAACAAAAATACATTTTACTGCCTGATCATCCAATTTTCTGCGATGTTGTTCAGGGCACTAGTGCATATGCCAAACAACCAAAAACACGTAGATGAGCAACAGATGGCTTGCGGTCATGCCAAGCCTCATATGGAGTGATAGACTGCAGCGCTTTAGTGGGACACCTGTTTAGTACATATGTTGCACACATGACAGCCTCAAGCCAGAAACTATGAGATAAAGCCTGACTCTTGACCATACACCTCGCCATCTCCATGAGAGACCTGTTCTTCCGTCCAACAACTCCATTCTGTTGAGGTGTATACGGCACTGTACACTGGTGTTTTATCCCACGTTCAACAAAAAATGCATTAAAATCAGAAGACATATATTCCCCCCCTCGATCAGAACGGAGGGTGCCTATTTTACATGCTGATAGATTTTCAGCCAAAACCAAAAATTGTTTGAAGCACATGAACACTTCGGACTTTGCTTTGAGTGGATATACCCATGCATGCCTGGAAAAATCATCAATGAAAGTCACGAAGTAAAGGTAATTTCCAAAAGAGGGTGTCTACATAGGACCACATACATCACTATGTACAAGCTGCAATTTCTGTGTAGCCTGAACTGAACCATCTTTTGGAAAGGAGGAACGCTGCATTTTGCCCAAAATACAGCCTTCAGAAACATATTTTCCAGGTGCCTCAAGTTTGGGCAAAGAGGACACCATTTTAGATTTCTGCAGGTGTAGCAAACTAGGAAAAATCAGATGACCAAAACATGCATGCCAAAGCTTTGCATCTGACATAGCCTGAGAATCATTTACTGCACATGCCAAATCATTTTCAGATCTTTCATAGTCTATGAGCTTATACAACCCACGACATAAAATGCCAGAAGCAATAATCACATCGCCATTTGACAGATCATGAACTGTACACCTGTCATCAATAAATTTCACAACCAAGCCAATCTTGGCTAATGCAGAAGCCGATAACAAGTTCTTTTTGATCCCTGGCATAAATAAAGCATTTGACAAAGTGAAAGAACTACCATCAGCAGTAGTCAAAATGATCTTACCAACTCCCATAACACGATAAGAGGAGTTGTTGGTGCATGTAACAATATTCCCTATAGGGGCAGGCTTGAGTGAAGAGAAGAAACTGTGCTGCGAGGTAATATGTTTGGTCGCCCCACTGTCAAAATACCAAACATCTGAGTCTACTGCAGACATGCACTACTCATGAGAAGATGGGTCAAAACTACAGACAGTAGTAAACGCCCATTCTTCTTCCTGCACAAAATTTGCAGACACTGTTTTTGGTGTAGAGGCCTCTGCAACAACCATTCCAGCCTCTTTCTTCTTTGCCTCTTTAGCAGCCAGTTTTGGACAGTTCTTTATGATATGATCATTCCCTTTACAGTACTTACAAAAAAAATTCTGCTTTTCTGATTTCTTCTCATCTTTATCTTCCTTCTTCGAATATGTAGAATTAGCAGATTTTTGCTTACTAGTTGAAGAGCTCCATTTTCCTTTGCCCTTCTGACTAGCCAGGAAAGCTTGATCTGCAACTCGCATAATGGACCTATTTTGCCTGGACTGATCTTCCTGCAACAGAATAGAGACTAACTCCTCAAATGATAAGGCATTTGGATTGCCTTTCATCATCAACCGAAGAGTAGAAGCAAAACTCTGATATGAATCAGGAAGACCATTCAGAACGGTCTGCACAAGTGAGCTATCTGGTATAACCTCATCAACAGAAATCAATTGTTCCTTCAAGTCTTTGATCTTTGTTAGGAAACTGTCCATAGAATCACCTTCATTCATGTGCTCACTCTCCAACTGTTTTCGGAGATAAGAAACACGAGCCTCATTCCTAGCTTGGTACAATGTGGTAAGTGTATCCCAAGCATCCTTAGCTGTTCTGCAAGAGCAAATGTGAGGAATAATGGCATGTTTGACAGACAAAGCTATTAATGCATGTGCCTGGGCATCTCTGCCATCCCAGCGAATTTGCTCTGCAGTAGGTGCAGTAGAAACAACAGCACAAACAGGAATCTGTGGAATATCATCTTCGACACCATCTTCATCAGCTCCAGCACCTGTATTTGTAGTACCTGTAGTCAGAGGTGTAACAGGACGTCTTTCAACACCCTACACAATTTTCCACAATCCTTTTGCAACCAATACATGTCGCATCATATAAGTCCATAATGGGTAGTTGGTACCATCCAACTTATCCTCAACAGCCAACATACGGAATACATCACTGCTTTCAGCCATGGCCGGTGACTAAAATACCTTGATGCAAAAAATTGACTGTATCTCAAAAAGTTGAACAGAACTACCGAGATAAGTTTTGCTAGACTTGTAGCAGACTTTGAGACGCTTAAACTGGTAAACAGAAAGTGGTATATACCTTTGGCACAAAAAGACGAAATAGCCTGCACAAGCGCTACGATAGTGCATTCGGAGGCCGAAACGAGCTCAGATCGCGATTTCGGCACCACAAGGTGAAGCTGTTTTGATCTTTGAAACACCTTGAGTATGCTCACCAAATTTCGTGCGAATCTGAGACTGCAAACGAAGGAGTGTCGACGGCGCCTTAGATGAAGCGACGACCTGCTCTGATACCAATTGTTGGAGTTAGACGTACGCGAACAACACAAGGAAGAAGAAGAAGCTTGGAGCACAAACACACAATACTGAATGTATTACTAGAGAATGTACAAAGATTAGTAGCCCATTAGGGCAATAGGTGTATATACAAGCGGGGGGAAAAAACCTCCTAAAGAGGGAAAAAAGTGCCCCGACAGTCCTAGTGTGTTCACACACATCACTACCTAACTATATCAATAACCTATACCGTCGGCTCCGGAGGCTCGAAGAAGAAGTTAATAAAGGGAAGATACAATCTCAGAAGGGACTCCAAAATATCAGAGGAAGATTAAGATACAAGGAGGAGATCAAAAGGAAAGATCTTCAAATTTATTTTAAGGAATGGTGGGCTGGTAAGGCAGATAGACCTTCCAAAGAGATGTGCAATATTCTCAGAAGAAAACAAATTAGAGACGAGATCCCGCTACTGCTTGATAAGAACGGGGTGGAATGTAAGATGGAGGAAGAGAACATTGGCATTATAGAGGCACACTTCACAAGTCTCTTGGGTGGTGCTTGTCCCCTCTCCCCCCATAGGCAGGATTGTGTGGCCACCATCTCTCGGACTTCCTTGCACAGAATCCCACGCAACTTGAGTGCTCTACTTGATGCCACCATTTCTGAACAAGAGATCCTTGAAGTTATTGATTCGCTCTCGAAGGGCAAGATCCCAGGGCCTGATGGTCTCACTAATGAGTTCTTTAAATCATTAAAACATGTGGTGGCCACCCCCTTGCGTCTTGTTTGGCTTGAGGCACTTGAGTTTGGTGCCCTTTCCGCTTGTCTCAACAACCACATCATCAAACTTATTCCTAAAAAAGTGGAGAGGAACACAATTGAGAATTGGAGACCTATCACAATGCTTCAAACTGGGTACAAGAATCTTGCTAAAGTCATTGCCAAGGATATCCTCCCATTTAGACCAGTGGCTTAGCAAAAACAAAAAAGGCTTCATTAAGGGAAGTTTGATATTGGAAGCCATCATTGCTATCTGGGAAGGTCTGGACTTCGCCAAAGAATCTAATCAGGACATTATCTTCCTCAAGATTGACTTTGACAAAGCCTACGACAAATTGGAATGGGACTATATTTTACAATCGCTGAAAGACCTCCGGTATAGTCAAAGATTCCTCAAGATGATCTCCACTCTCCTCGGTAATGCTTCGACCAAAGTCAATGTCAATGGGCAAGTTTCAAAGGCAATCAAACTAAAATGATCCATTAGGCAAGGTTCCCCATTGGCCCCGCTGCTATTCGCCATCGCTATTGAGGGACTTAGCCGGCTTGTGGAGAAATAGATGGAGCTTGGTCGCATAAGAGGCATCACATTGCCACATAACTCTCAGCAAATGGCCATGAGGCTATTTGCGGGCGGCACAAATGCCTTTCTTCATAATGACGGTACCATCCTGGAAACCTTTTGGTTGTGCCTTGACACCTTTTGTGAGGCCTCTGGGTCCAGAATTAACCATTCCAAGATAGCGTTCAAGGCTATCAAAGGGACTCAACCTAATCTCCTCACTGTGTAGGGATGCCAAAGCATTCAATTGGGTCAGGTCGTTCGCATTCTTGGTATCCACATGGGATTCGGTTTTACTCTGGAACAAAGGTGGGCTTGGGTCCTCGCCAGACTTAATAATAAACTTAACTATTGGAGGGTTTGCAAATTAATCTTGCTGGCCGGGTCATGTTGATCAACACGTTCCTCATATCCTCAATCATATACTTTCTTTCTTGCTGGAGACTAAAGGATCAAGAATTAGCCAAATTGGAAAGCATTTGTAGGAACTTTCTTTGGACTGGGGACCATAACAGGAGGGGAGTGCCTAAAATCAAATGGTCCATATGCACTAGCCAAAAGGAGAGTGGAGGTCAGGGCATTATGGACATTGGCAGCATGGCCAATAAACTAGCGGCAAAGTGGATGATTAAGGCCTGGTGCAATAGAGATTCCTCTTGGGCCACATTAATTTTCAAAAACACGAACGCTATTACTCTGGTGGGCTACCCGGGATGGAAAAACCTCGATATCCTCACCCTCTTATTCTCTCCGATTCCAGTCTCACCCAAAGGATGGATCTTGGTAAGATCCTTGTGGTTGATCTAGAACAGATTCAAACCTCACATCAGAATCAGTGAAGATTGGAAGTGGGTTGCAGGTATAAGACAAAACGACTCTATTTGGTTCCCAATCCAAGGCTTGAGAAATGTGGAGCCTTGGAATGTCTTAAGTGCCAAGAGACTCTGGAATAAGGGATTCAAACAATGGAAGCACCTCTGGAAACAGGACACAAATAGATGGGTGGAATTTGAGGACCTTGACCCTAGTGCTGCGGTCATGTATGAGGAATGGAATGTTTTATTGAGCAGATGCTATTCTTGGGACCGCTCTGAAATCGGACTACTAATGGGAAAGGACGCTCGAGAACTAACGGTCCTTAAATGGTTTAATGGTAATCACCTCTCCAACTTTCCTTATGTCGAAGCTCACAATGACATTCACATCAGTCTCAACAAGAAATGGTGTCTCAACTGGACACGTCTTCGATGGGATATGAAATTTATGTCTACCTGGCACCCTCTCATTGAAAACAAAAAGTCGGTCCTCCTATGACAAATTTTATGCCATGGAATATGGACCAATGCAAAAGCTAACAAGATCTGTGGCATTCCGCCGTGGTGCAAGCGATGTTGCCGTAGCAAAGAGGATATTGGTCACTTGTTCCTTGCTTGCCCTAAATCCCTTCGGTTATGGAGGATCCTGGGTCATTCTCTGGACTCCAAGAACAAATTAATTGGAAGCAAGCCCTCATTGGTGAAGTGATCGGTTGCTCCGCAGCATTGTGAAATGCGATCAGGGGAGAGATCCTTTGGAAGATTTGGCGGGAAAGATCTTCTCACAACTTTGGCAATACCCCCAAGGAGTGGTCGATCGAGAAGTCCGTATTCCTTCTCGGCAAAAGAATTGCTAACTATAAGAAACCCCTCCCCCCCCCTCCCCCCCCTCTTTCAGACATCACAAAGAGCTTCAATATGTCAACAATAAGCTTAAAACCAAGTGGGCTCCACATGATGGGGATGGGAGGTTTATCAACCTCCTTTATAACTTCATGTAAGCTTTGTAAGGTCCACCACGAAGGCTTTGGCAGATTGTCGGAAAGAAAATGAGAATTCAGAAACATATCAGTTGGATGCATGCTCTACTAGGAGAAGCGTTCAGTTGCTCCGCCTCTTTGGAACGCCATCAAGGGGGAGGCCCTATGGAAGATCTGGTGGGAAAGGTGTGCAACTTTGGTGACTCCCCCATAGTGTGGTCGATTGAGAAATCATTGTTCCTTCTTGGCAAAAGGGTTGCTAATTGTAAGAAATCCCCCCTTTTTAGGCATCATCAAGTGCTCACTACAACAAGCTTAAACTCATGTGGGCCCCACATGAGGGTGATGAGAGGCTTACTAACCGTCTTTGTAATACCATCAAAACTCTATAAAAGCTACCCCTGCTCTGTGGGATTTGGGAGATCCCATGGGCACTAGTCCCCTTCTTTTGTGCTTTTCTTTTAATTAATTCAAGTCGAGGAGAGTAGGCTAACGCTAAACTTCCTTTATTTATAAAAAAAAAAAAAAGCAGTGGCACGCCCTCACGGATGCGCATCCATAATCTCTTGATATGCAATCAAATGCCTTTGCTAACACACGTGGTAACAATCTCTCTCGAATCTCGATGAACGCACTGCCTTGAATGCTGGATATGGCGATGAGCGTGGGGAGTTGGGCAGCTCAGAGAGGTCGACGAACATGAAGGAAGAAAAGAGGATGCTTCATGTGCTTCTCTCGCTCCCCGCCTCCACCAGCAGCGCCGCCACCATCTACGCCAGTGCCTTCGTCTCCTTTGACAGAAATATGTGCTTCTAAGTTCTGACGCTGCCACAAAGAGCGAAAAAACTGGAGTGACGCACCAATATCCTCCGAACCAGGTTAACGTGGAGGGCCCTCAACAGCAGCAAGACATGGCTGAAAGCTGATCTGGCTCGACAGATGGGATATCAGTTGAGAAAATTTCATTGCTGGCTTCAATGTAACGCAGTGTTCAAGCGCGATACCATTCCTGCTCATATGAAGCCGGTTGATGCGAGATGTCGCCAAAGGCAGAAAATTTATGAAATGCTATCCGAAGGCTACTGCAGTTAACATCCTTCATGTTGCAAAGAGTTGGCCATCTATTGGCATACCTCGGAGAAGCTGCCTTTCAGCTGGGATGAGAGATGGCATGAGGCCGAATTGTGGTTTCAAGCTTGCGTGGAGTGTTTCAAGGATCTATAATTACAGGAACAAACAAGGCCATCATTGAGCTTGCTTGAGAATTTGATTCCATTGAGGAGGCTACACACCGCATCTATGGAGTGAGTAGAGTACATGAAGTGGGAAGTTTTGACGATATCTTGAATCAGTTTGAGCCCTTGTTAGTGTAAATAATTTCTAAATGTTAATATGCGTAGAATATCTGAGGATAATTAAGGACTAGAAAGTGTCGATTGCTCATATAGAATATGTCCATCGAAGCATCTTTGGGAAGGATCCTTTGGGGATGGCAAAGAGAACAACGACATGTAAGAAGCATTCTCCCATCCTTAGAAGGATGGATATTAAACATTGTCATTTATTGCCATTAAACATTGTCTTTCTATTTTTAATTGAACATTTATCAAATGAGTCCCAGTTCGTTGGCATAGTGGTTGGGCCTCTCGTCTCTTGAGGCAGGGGCAAGGGTTTAATCCCTGGCAGCAACATGTAAGGGACATGTAATCTGGAAAGATGTTGCATTGTGGTTGAGTGCCACCGTTTGTTTATCCCTGCGGTAGTGTTGACTTCCGATTTTTTCAAACGCTTTGTTCCAATTTTCTTCCATAGCACTCTCTACTTAGTTTTAGAGGCTACTGAAGAGAATCCAACACTTGAAGATTTTAACAACATGTAGAAAGATTTTGGACTCAACTACTTTGGAAGAGAATACTCATTCCTAGAAGTTGAGGTTGACAAACGGACAATAAAAACTCATAAAGATGAGTTCCTTGAAGAGGGAAATGAGGTAAAACTATGTAATAAACACCTAAGATCAATTAATTCACCTTTATCAATCATATCGATTTGATCCAATCATACCCTTGAGAACATGACCAAAACATGCGATCATGCGTATCCATTTTTTCTTGATGAGCCTAATTGTATGCTTTAGATTCATTAAACATATCTTCTTATTTTTCTTATTTCTTTTGCACTTATTCAATTTTTATAATTAAATGACCAAAGCATGTGATTAGGGCTATCCAATTTTCTTTTATGATCCTAAGTGCATGCTTTGGTCATGCTCAAATAACATAACCCCTTTCTTTGCTTATTGCATTTGCACTTATTCATTTTTTATGAAGACATGACCAAAGCATGTAATCAAGGCTATCCATTTTTTTTTAATGAGCCTAATCGCATGCTTTTTTTTATGATCAAGATTCATTATACATAAGTCCTTATTTTGCTCATTGCTTTTGTCGTCATTTATGTCTAATGAGGAAAATTATCTTCTTAGAGGAATCAAGAAATAATATAGAAACTAAACGGAAAGAAAAAGTGGATATTTATTCTATAACACACTATCTTCCTAAGACCAATCCAACCATACTATGTTTTATGCATAGTGAAGACCCAATTTTTGCACTTTTCTCTTTAGAAACATTATCATAATTTATGGGTTATTGTCGATTCCCAACTTAACATTAAGGGAAAAAATAAACTCTGCATGGACCTTGTAAGGATCCATAATTGTTTGGGATTAAAAAGCTTTATCCAAGGGATTAGAGGGGCATACAATACCACTAGTGGTCTTCTCCAATATAATACTATTTTGGTTCACTTTTATACTTGCATTAAAAACCAAAAATCTTTATAGCCCTTGGATGCTTAATTTCCACGGCTTGAATCAAATTTGGTGCTACGTCTAGAGAGATAGTCTAGTCACATAGATTCACTTTAAGATTATAATTAAACCTTTTATTCAAATAAATCTACTTATCTAACTATCATAGTTATCTATTTTTTATATATTTGTTCATTTATTGATTCATTTATTCTATTATTTATTTATCTATCCATGTATCAATCTATCTACCTATCTATTTATAAATATCCCTCTCTCAATCTATTCTTTTATCCAACCATTCAATTATTCATCTACTTATCTACTCATTTATTTACACTACAACATATCAAGCGTATACCAAGGCTTCTACAGAGGAAAATGAATGGGAACGATTTCTCCCCAACATCGATGTAGGGGTATGTATAGGCATCTGAATCAAAATGCCGGTATAGGCATCTGCATAAGTGTCGATATGAGCATCGGTATGAGCACTGGTATGAGCATCGATATAAGTGTCAGAAATACTGGCGCTCATACATATGCTCATACCGGTGCCTATACCAAAAACTGCTAGGTGTACCATTGCACATACCGATGTGCATACCATCGACCATCCTGGGAGTACCATCATGCATACCGACAACCATATCTACAAAAATGTTTTTGGGGAGAGTGTGTTGTCTCTTGCTACAACACACAAAAGACAATACACTCTACCCAAAAAGTCAAGTACATTTTCTAATGGCAATCTAAACATGATTTCACAAAGCAAAATACTATTGGACACAAAAGAGATGAGCAAAATGAATCATGAACCATGTACAAAAAAGTTATATATTTCATAAATGAAGCATGTACAAGAGTGTGGAAAACCACTGTCATATATGAGGCAAAGACAAAATGTGGAAAACCATTATCATATATCAGGCAAATACAAAATGTGGCAAAGCACTGCCATTTAAGAATCAAATACAAAATTCTGGTGCACTATTGCCATATATGAGCCAAATACAAAATTGAAGCACATGACTGCTATAAACATGCACATAAGGATCTAAATATCTATATCAATAGTCCTACAACAAAGAACTTTCATGAAATGAGATAAATTGACATGATATTTACAAACAACAATTAAAAACCAAGTTTCTAAATTCATCACCTCATCACAAATGCTCCCATGAAACGACCGCATTGCATCCCTCCAAGTCCTCCAATAGTACAATCAATCCATGACGATATCCATAATCCTCCTCCGTTCGTGTTGGAGGACAGCCCATTGCGAGCTCCTACAATAAATATATAGAACGTTAGATGAACAAGATTACATGCATAACATAAAAAAATTCAATAAACCAAATAATACTTACAAATTCGTGACGCATTGTGTCATATCTGTCGCTGCCCAAATGTGACGGTTCGACCATATCTATGTTGGAGTTAGACGTTTGTAGAAGCATGCGAACAACACAAGGAAGAAGAAGAAGCTTGGATCACAACACATCATACTGAATGTATTACCACTAGAATGTACAACGATAAGTAGCTTGTTAGGGCAATACGCATATACACAAGCCGAGGAAAAAAAAACCTCCTCGTGAAGAGGGAAAAAAGTGCCTCGATGGTCCTAGAGTGTTCACACACGTCACTCCCTAAATATATCATCAAATCCCCCCTGGGAGTGATGCGGTGAACAAGGAGCTGACACTCATGTATAAGGAAGTGCCAAGCTATGTGGAATCAATCCACAAAAGGAAGTATGCCCAAAGCTTTGTGCAAAGCTTCAAACTTCTCCTTAGGCAGAGCCTTCATAAAATGGTCTGCAATGTTCTCCTGCGTGGGCACATATGCCAAGCTAATCTCCCCAATAGAGAAACTCTCCCTAATATAATGATAAAGCACCTCAATGTGCTTAGTGCAAGCATGGAACACAGGGTTCGTGGCAACTGCCAATGTGCTCTGATTGTCACTCAAGATGGTGGTGGTAGAAGATTGACCAACACCTAACTCAGCTATAAGGCATCCAAGCCACACACACTCAACAATCACTGTGAAAGTTTCCCTATACTTAGCCTCACAACTAGAAGTGGCCATAGTAGGCTGCTTCTTGCTCAACCAAGATATACATGAGCTACTAAGCGGGAAGCAAAAACCACTGGTGGACACACGAGTGTGATAACAATCAGCCTAATCACTATTAGAAAAAGCATGCAAATCTGCCAGTAGTGATCCCCCCTTAGGATAAAACAATCCAATTAGTTGGGTACCACTCAAGTAGCGAAAGATGCACTTAATCGCTGCCAATGCTCGACACCTAGGCAATCCATAAACAACCTGCTCATCTGTGAGACAACAAACTGAATATCTGGCCAAGTAATGCATAAGTACATCAAGCATCCACTAGCGTGCTGATAGAGAACAACATCAAATGCATGTCCAACATCATGAAGACTCAATCATAAACCTTTCTCCATAGGAGTGGCAATAGGCTTATAGTCTTCAAGGCCAAAATGCTACAATAATGTGTCAATATATTCCGTTTGACACAAAGCCATTCCACCATCAACTTGCATAAACTAAATGCCCAAATATTGATGCAAATGCCCCAAATCAGACATCTCAAATGAGGCATGCAAATCAGCCTTAAAATCTACAATATGCGTGTCATGAGGACTAGTGAGTAGCATGTCATCAACATACACCACAATGATTAGGAGCCCATCATTAGCACACTTAACATATAAGGTGCTTTCAGTTGGATTGTTCTCAAAACCATGTGCAATCAGATAGGCATGTATCTTCTCATACCAAGAATGTGGTGCTTGCTTTAAACCATATAAGGCCTTCTTTAACCTACACACCTGGTTTTCATGCCCTTTTTGCAGAAAGCCACGAGGCTGAAAAATATATACCTCTTCATGCAAATCACCATTTAGAAATGCTGTTTTAATGTCCAACTGATGTACATTCCAACCATGATGAGCTGCAAGTGCACAAATGCTATGAAGAGTAGTCATTCGACAAGTAGGAGCAAAGGTTTCATCAAAATCAATGCCTACTTCTTGCGCATAACCCTTTGCAACAAGCCTAGCCTTATACTTATCAAATACTCCATTAGGTTTATGGTTCAGCTTGTATACCCACTTAATACCAATGGCCTTCTTTCCAGGAGGCAAGTCACATAAAGATCAAGTACCATTTTTCATGATAGCATCATATTCAGATTGCATTGCAGCCAGCCAATGTCCAGAATATTGTGCTCATCAAACGAAAGAGGTTGAGTCTCATCATAGAGACTAGAGGCAGCCATAGCATAGCAATCTGATGCAAAAGCGGCACTATGAGAGCCTGAAGGAGTATGATATGACGGAGGTGCATCTAATTTGCTGTCACACAAAGTCTGCACCAACCATTTTGGCATAGTTGTTTCTTGCTCAATATCAACTCTCTCATCAACAAGAAAATCATGTAAATTTGCATCAGAAATGGAATGATCTCCATCATCACATGAAACTTGCAAAGGCTGAGAAGTTGCCTCATTAGGACCATACTAGATTGTCCACCTATAAAAAGAGACAACAAAGTATCATACATGTCTTTGGAGCTAACATATGTCTCCCTAGTACATGAAAGTAAGGGCTTAATAACATCTGCCACAAAAACAACATCACGGCTAACTAGATTGTGTTTAGTCTCTGGATGATATAGACGATAGCCTTTGCTTTCAGAACTATACCCAACAAAAATACATTTTATTGCTTTATCATCCAATTTTCTACGATGTTGTTCAGGCACTAATCCATATGCCAAACAACAAAAAACACACAGATGAGCAACAGATGGCTTCCGACCATGCCAAGCCTCATATGGAGTGATGGAATACAGTGCTTTAGTGGGACACCTGTTAAGTATATATGCTGCACATATGACAACCTCAAGCCAAAAACTATGTGGTAAAGCATGGCTCTTGACCATACATGTCGCCATCTCCATGAGTGACCCCTTCTTCCATTCAGCAAATCCATTCTCTTGAGGTGTATACGACAATGTACACTGATGTTTGATCCCACGTTTAGTCAGAAATGCATTAAAGTTAGAAGACATATATTCCCCCCTCGATCAGAAAGGAGGGTGCCTAATTCACACGCTTACAGATTTTAGACCAAAAATAGAAACTATTTGAAGCACATAAACACTTTGGACTTCACCTTCAATGGATATTCCCATGCATGCTTGGAAAAATCATCAATGAAAGTCACGAAGTAAAGATAGTTCCCAAAAGAAGGTGTCTGCATAGGACCACAAACATCACTATGTATAAGATGCAATTTTTGAGTAGCCCAAACTGAACCATCTTTTGGAAAGGAGGAACACTACATTTTGCCTAAAACACAACCTTCACAAACATGTTTTATAGGTGCCTCAAGTTTGGGCAAAACAGACACCATTTGAGATTTCTACAGGCATAGCAAACTAGCAAAATCAGATGACCAAAGCATGCATGCAAAAGCTTTGCATCTGACATAGCCTAAGAATCATGTACTGCACATGTGGAATCATTTATAGATCTTTCATAGTCTATGAGCTTATACAACCCATGACATAAAATGCAAGAAGCAATATTGATGTCGCCATTTGACAAATCATGAATTGTACATATGTCGTCAACAAATTTCACAACCAAGACAATCTTCGCTAATGTAGAAACTGATAACAGATTTTTCTTGATCTCTAGCACAAACAAAGCATCTAACAAAGTGAAAGAACTACCATCAATAGTAGTCAAAATGATCTTACCAACTCCCATAACAGGTTAAGAGGAGTTGTTGGCATATGTCATAGTATTGCATGTAGGGGTAGGCTTGAGTGAAGAGAAGAAACTGCACTACGAGGTAATATGTTTGGTCGCCCACTATCAAAGTACCAAACATTTGAGTCTACTGCAGACATGCACTGCTCATGAGAAGATGCATCAAAACTACAAACAAAAGTAAACACCCATTCTTCATCCTGCACAAGATTAGTAGACTCTATTTTCGGTGTAGAGGCCTCTGCAGCAACCATTCCGACCTCTTTCTTCTTTACCTCTTTAGCAGCTAGTTTTGGAGAGCTCTTAACTACATGATCATTTGCTTTACAATATTTGCAAAACAATTTTTGGTTTTCTAATTTCTTCTCATCTATGTCTTCCTTCTTCAAATGTGCACCATTTGCAGATTTCTGCTTACTAGTAGAAGAGCTTCATTTTCCTTTGCCCTTTAGACTAGCAAAGAAATCTTGATCTGCAACATGCATAATAGTCCTATTCTGCCTAGAGTGGTCTTCCTGCAAGAAAACAAAAACTAACTCTTCAAATGTTAAGGAATTTGGATTGCCTTTCATCATCAAACGCAGAGTAGAAGAAAAACTCTGATATGAGTCGGGAAGACCATTCATAACAGTCTGCACAAGTGAACTTTGAGGAAGGACTTCATCTGCAGAAATCAACTATTCCTTCAAATCCCACTACCAAGAATATGGGCGCATAGGGACGGTTAACGCGACACAATTTCGTCGCTATAAAATTGCAAAAAGCGTCGCAAGAAGCATCGAACACAGACCATCAGTTAAACAAAAAGCAATATGAAATTTTTATCGACGTGTGGCACGACACGATGTGTGATGCTCACATTGAGCATCGCTAAAGCGACAATTTAAAAAAGCATCGCATAAGCAATGCGAATTTGCATCGCATAAGTGATGGTAATTAACATCGCTTATACGAGACCAATTCTAGTGGCTTTTAGAATGCCTTAGCATCACTTACATGATGGATTTTTGACGAAAAACATTAAAACGTTGGAGGCTCTTCGATCGGCATCTTCACACGTTTGATTGAAGCGCTCTCCAATGTTCAAAATTGCGTTGCACTTACACGCTGAAACAATCGCTTGCATAATTGTTGTAAATTTGTCTAATCTCTATCTTATTGTCTCTCTCCGTCTCTATTTCTCTCTATCTACCTCTTTCTCTCTTTGACTTATCTCTCTCTCTCTCTCTCTCTCTCTTTATTGCAGGTTATTCAAGAAGCTAACCAAGTAAAAAATATGGCTAACTATTGTAAGTACAATTTCCATTCTTTGTATATCATTTGAATTGTGTTATTTTCATTAGTTAGCATACTTACACTTATTGATATGCACATATACATTTATACATGATGAAGATGCACGTTCACACATATACACATATACACATGCACATACACACACACATATACACACACATACATGTGCACATACACTTACACATACTCACACATACACATGCATATGCACAAACATTTCTACAACCACATAAAAAGACTTGCATGCATGCATTATTGCATATATACATACACATTCACACATTAACATATACTTAAATACATGTATATGCACATCCACATGCATGCACATTCACATGCATGCACATGGATGCAAACGGAAATGCATCCACACACACACACATGCATGTTTCATACATACACACATACATATACACATACATATACACATACATATACACATACATATACACATACATATACACATACATATACACATACATATACATACACTTTTACATGTTTATACACATACACATACATATGCACATATGTATATAACACACACATACACATATATATGCACATGCGTACACACATATACACATACACACATGCACATACATACATATACAGATATACATGCACATAGACATACTTACACATATAGATATATACCTACATGTGCATACATACATTTTATATACACACAAGCACACATAAATATGAATGAATTATATAATAGAGTAATAAAACACATGCTTAATATAAACAATAATAACAATCAATAGAACAAAACTTTTGATTACTTAACACCATACACACAATGAAACATAACTCAAATGAACAATATATATATATATATATATATATATATATATATATATATATCCAATCTCATAATCAAGAATCCTAATCATCTTGATCATGATCATCAACATCATGATCATCCTCATCCTCATCCTCATCCTCATCATCATGATCATCCGCATGATATGATGTATCTGTGTGAGCATCGTGTGACGATCGAGATCGTCCCTCCTGTCTCTATCTCTCCACATCATCTATATCTACCTCTCCATAATACTCCTGTATTACATATAACAAACATAAATAAGTAAAACAAATAAAACATCCATAAAAATAAAATAATTATATAAAATTTAATAATACTCACAAATTCATTCAGATGATCTCACATATACTCACTGAAATGTCGATATCCAAAATGTGTAGCATACTCGATCTCATGTTTTGTAGGATATTGGCCATAATCCTTTAGCTCCATTGAAACAAATAAAAAAGATTAGTTTCTTGCATTTTAACTAAAATAAAAAATATACTCACAATAACTGTTGGAACAAAAAAATCAAAAATTGATGATTATAGAGAGTTTGAAGAAAGTCAATGATCAGATTGAAGTGAAAGAAGTCATTTGAGAAGGTGAAGACATCTCAGAATGATAGCTTGTATACAGATGTAAATTACAGTCGAAAATTCTTGTACTATGAGTATAGATAATCCTTAGGATGATAAGGAGTAATGCAACAGACACGGGATAAGTCTAGAAACATATGTATATAAGTGATTTTTGTAAAGAAATAAGAGAGTGAGTCATTAGAAGCCAAGTGTTATTGAGATAGATGTGTAGAGAGTCATCTTCACGAGTTAGTGTCAAGTCTTTCTCTGTTTTCTCTCATCGTGATCATGTGGATCAAGAAATCTTTTGTACACATCTAATCTAGAAGCTAATGAAGCTATGTTCAAAGTTTCATGGCCTAATTCTTTTCATGCTGTGAGTATGATCAATAGGAACATGTGTATGTAAAGTCTGCAGGTAGACCTCTTAGAGGCACACACTTTTTCGTGTCAATGTTTTTCTTAGCACAGTGTAAAGTTTTTGATAAGTGAGCATTTAAAATCTAAGTTAGAAGATAAGGAAGCTATGGCTAAAAGCATTTAGCAAAACGGGATCTGTGCTGTGAGAAATCAACCTTAGAAGTTACCTATGTCAAAGTTGCTTGTTTAGGAAGACAATTTTAAATTTTAACATACTTTTGATCTTAAGGATCAAATTAAAGTTTTAATGATTCTTTTGAAGGACTAATGGTTGATATGATTGCGAGAAGCTAGTGTGGAGATATGTGCATCATTAGTTTGAAGAAATCTAAAGATATGTGCAGGTAATGAAGTCAATCTCTGAATCAGACTTTCTGAAGAAGGAAGATTTTCACTCAGAGAAGTGATAGTGAAAGATTTGTAAATGAAGGTAATATTTGTGTAAAGTTTGGTCCATAACTGATATAGAGGTGCTCTTAAAACAGTATAGATCAAACCTTTGGAGATTTAGATGTCTCCAATAATAACACATATACTTACAAATGTAGCTACAAAACCATGATGGCCCATTTGGCCTAGGTGTAATGTGTGGCTTGACTCAAATCTCTTCTTTGCAGTGGCCAATTTATTTAAATAAAAAAGAAATACATAAATTAAATGTAAAAAAATAATAAAATATATGAGAATTATAAATATAAACTATTAATATGTATACCTGGAAATGACTCCTGAAGATGTAGCTATCTACGAAAAACCTGCCACGTCTCAGGTGGTATGTTAGGTTGCCTCTTATTTTTTTTTCACCATACAATATCTCCTGTTAATTTAATCTCAAACAAAAAAAGAAGAATCAAAATACATACGCATCTATACACAAACATACACATACACATACCCACATACACATATACATGCAAACATATAAACATACATATATGCATACATATACACATATACATACATATAACATAAACACACATATACATATCCACATATATACATACACACGTCCACATGCATGCATATACACTCATTCATACAAAATACATGCATTTATCCCACAATAATGTGTATTTGTGTATATGTGAATGTTTATATATGTAAATAATCAGATTATTAATATCAAATACCATTATTTGTAGATTCCGATCAATCACATGGAACTCCACCATCGCCTCCTAATCATGCAAGGACTATACACTGTAAGTATATCAAACTTTTAATTTTAAATATATTTGATAGATACATAAATGATATATTTTTTTGTTTCTTGTTCCGATAAATAAGAGGGCAAAATCAAATTACTGTTGATATATAGGAATACTTGCTCGATAATGATGATGATGATGATAATAATTCTCATAATGTCAATATACCTCATACACGTCATGGACTTGCTGTTCATCAATTAAAAACAGAGGTTTCTAGAAATCCTCTACCTCCTGGTTTAGGGACTAAAAGGGCTAGAGATTATCCATTGCCAGCTCGTGATCGTTCTCTAGTACAAACATATGATAGAAGAAGATATGGAGGATGGAATAGAGGACCACTTCTTTTAGATGGAGAGGTTTTCAACTTTTGGGGTAATCGCTAAATGATTGCTCCATCCACTATTACTAATGTTGGTCATGGTCTCTTTATTGTAGAGGATTTGTATGTGCCTCCGAACTCTGAAATCGCTCTTATGTCCTTTTGTGGTCCTATATATGGATGGGGAGATTGGCATCGACTTGCATATTATGTTCAAAGCATGAGTACTTATGTAATATGCTTGAATGCAGCATCCCTTACTAGTAGAAGGATTTCACATGCAGAAAATGAAAGATTATATATTGATGGAAGACCTTACACACATGGAAATATAACAGGTTTAATAAATAGTAGTCGAGGGTTACATAATAGTTCAAGGAATAATTGCACATTTGAGGAGCATGAAAATAGTCATGAATCACCATAAATGAGTAGAAATGTATCAAGATACATAGTTGTCAATGTTATTACTACATTACATGCTGCTGATGAATTATTAGTGAATTATGGATGGCGTAGACCTCCAAGAGCAGTGTTGAGCTAGAGAGAGAATGAAAATTGTCTATCCATATTTAATAACTTATATATTTAATTTTATGTTTAAAGTTTACTTTTTATTCATTTATGGAATACTAATGATTTTTATTCATGTGTGTAGATTCCAATGTATGATGTTGATGATATTCCTCCATACCATTCACAATTTCGAGTAAGACCTCATTTATCAGAAGCTTCTATGAGGAGGCTACGCAAAAGTGATCCTGTGGAATATGCAAGGTTGAGAGGTCTATATTCAAAAGAAGATAAAGTATAAGATTTGTGAAACAATGATGAAGATGATGGCATGGCAGATTCTATTGAGGATTGGTATCAAAATGATAGTGAGAGCATTGATATTTCTAAAAATGAAAAATATCTTCGAGAGAAATGTCTAAAGCATGTATATGAAGGAAGTCGTTTGACACAACTAAGTGCAAGCTTACTTATTCTCAATCTTCAAAATCGTTTTGGATGGAGTAGTGTATCTATTTCGGAACTATTAAGGTTTAATTTTCAATTTTCTATTTATCTATATATATACATGCATAAATATATACATAAAATACATGCATATATAGACATAGACATAATTATACATGAATGCATACACACATATAAACACACACAAACATATACACACATACACATGTTATGAGAGTAAGGTCAAATTATACATATCTATGTCAAATGAAGATGTTTTGACCATCTAGCCTTTAGAATTGTCCACCCAACCTTTAGAGTCTTCCTAACACATTTGTTTCTCCTATTATAGTCGAGCTAATACTTGTGCTGCTAACTCTTTTAAGAACTTTGCATACAAATATTAAGTATTAGTTAGCTATGGAGGTATTAGGTGGTTAGGAAAATCGGAGGACCAAATTTATCTGGAAGATTTTGAAGGATGGAAAAATAATTTTAAATGATGGGCGAAAAGAAAGGGTCCATTCAATGTAGGTTTTTATTGTTTCTTTAGCCAAGGTAAGAACAAGAACTTGCATTGAATGAACACTTTCTGTCCACCCATCCTTTAAAACTATTCATGCATCTTTCAAAATCTTCGAGATAATTTTGGTCCTCCTATTTTCCAAATGACCTAATACCTCCATAGCTAATTGATACTTTATATTTGTAAAAAAATATGTAAGCGTTAGTTAGCCAGGCAGGTAATAGATTGACTATAAAATGGGAGACAGCCAAACGATTCAGTGGTCTAGATATCTATATGAAAGTTTATAAACCACAATAAACAAAAAGAAAATTAGAAAGGAAATCAAATATACAGAGCTACACATGCATACACACACATACATACATACACATATATATACACATAAACATACATATACACATGTTATGAGAGTAAAGTCAAATTATACATACCTATATTGAATGAAGATATTTTGTCCATCTAATCTTTGAAATTGTCTGCCCAACCTCTAGAATCTTCCTGACACATCTGCATCTCCTATTCTAGTCCACGTAATACCTGTGTTGCTAACTCTTTTATGAACTTTGCATACAAATATTACATATGATTTAGTTATGGAGTTATTAAGTCGTTTGAAAAAGAGGAGAAGTGAATTTCCCTACAAGAATTTGAAGGATAGAAGAATAATTTTAAAGGATGGGTGGACACAAAGTGTTCATTCAGTGCAGGTTTTTGTTTTTACCTTAGCTATGGTAAGAACAAGAACTTTCATTCAATGAACACTTCATGTCCGCCCATACTTTAGAATTATTCATCCATTTTCCAAAGTCATCGAGAGAAATTTGCTTGTCTTATTTTCAAACAACCTAATACCTCCATAGTTAACTGATACTTAGTCCTTGTAAATAAATATGTAAGTCTTAGTTAGCAAGGCAAGTAATAGATTGACTATAAAATGGGAGACAACCAAACAATTCAATGGTCTAGATATGAAAGTCTGCAAACCACAATACACAAAAAAACAAAAATTAAAAATGAAATCAAATATACACAATTGCACATGCATACATACATATACATACATACATACACATTCATACATACATACACATACATACATACATACATACATACATACATACATACATACATACATACATACATACACATATATACACACATACACATACATATATGCATACACATACACATACCTACATATACATACATATACACATATAAAACACATATACACACACACATACATATACACATACGCATAAGTATACACATGCATATACACATACACATATATAAAATTATATGCATATATATGTATATTGATTTATTTATTTTTATTAGTATGTCTTTTTTTGATGAACTTACAGGTTATTATCTAAAACATTTTTACCAAGTTAAATATTGTTCCTACCTTACATGATGAAATGAAGAAGATAATCAATAATCTTGGTATAGATTATCAATGTATACATGCATGTCATAACGATGTATTTTATATAGAGGTGAATATGCAGACTCTTTGACATGTCCAAAATGTCAGTCTCCTCGATATAAGGACGAGGAAGGAAAAATCCCAAAAAAGGTATTGAGACATGTTCCATTGGCTCCACAAATTAGACATATGTTTCAAAGCCCCGAATTATCAAAGATTTTGACATGGGGACATGATCATAAAAGTATTGATGGAATAATGAGAATTCCTCATGATAGTGTTGCTTTTCAGTACATTGATTCTACATGGCCTGAATTTGCACAAGATCCATAGAATCTTAAGTTAGGAGTTGCATTAGATGGGGTTAATCCATTCTCCATGAAATCCAGTAAATGGTCACCATGGCCAATGGTAGTCATAAGCTACAATCTTCGGCCATATCTTAGCATTAAAAAGGAACATTTAATGCTTTCACTTTTAATCCCAGGAAAAAGACAAGTCAAAGATATGAATATATATCTTGCTCCTCTAATTGATGATCTCCAAGAGTTATGAAGAGGTATTATTGTCATTGATGTATCGAAAAGCATTAGTGAAAGATATATTACGGTTCATGGTATTGTGGCTTGGACTATTCACCATTTTCCAAGATATGGCATTTGTTCAGGTATTGATGTAAATTTGCATACAAATAAATGTGAGTTAATCTAATTATATTTTTATCGTTTTCATGATGCAGGAATATCTACTAAGGGTTATAAAGCTTGTCCATATTGTGGTGATTGGTCGAGATCAATCTATAGTAAGAATCTCAACAAAAGTATTTATCTTTGACATCGATGATTCTTGCCTAATGATCATCCATTAAGATCTAAAAGAGAAGCGATACATTTTAATGGAAAGCTTGAAACAGGTCAGTTTCCAAAACCTATGACGCCTATGGATTGGTATAAAAAATAGATAGATGGATCTTTGATAGATCCCGAATCATAAATCTTCAGTGATGATGAAGATAATAAGTATGTGAAGAGAGGTAAAGGAAAATTGGCACTCGCAGAGAAGATATCAATATAGTATTCTTTGGAGTATTGGAAAGAGTTAAAAGTATGTCATCTTCTTGATCCTATGCATATATTCAAGAATATTGGTTTTTCACTATGGCAACATCTTTTTGGACTAAAAGATACCATAGCATCGAGGAATGATTTGAAGGATCAAAACTCAAAACCAAAGTTATGGCCAGTTTTTGATAGACATCGACAGGAAATGACTTATGCACCTGCTCCTTGGGTACTTACGTCAAAAGAGATACATGCTATCAATAATATGATTCAGTTGATTCGGACTCCTACAGGATATGGAGCATCTTTCCAAAACATGTTTACTATGGATGATAAGAGCTTATCTGGGTTAAAGACCCA
>CM035411.1:147737559-147785059 GCA_020310875.1 Ceratopteris richardii | reverse complement strand
TCATAGGCACCTGTGCTCTGCTATCATGATCTAGAGGTGGTATAGGTGTCTTGAAAATAGATAGATAAAAATAAATAAAAATATGTGTTATAATTTCATTAAATAAAATTTGTGAAAAAAAACATACCTATGAGTAGATAGCTGTCTTCATTGCAGGCGGAGCCGTAGAAGAGCCCTCCTCTTATCGCTGATCTGGATCGTAAAATCCAGCTCATCATCAGGGATCTCTGAGTATGCATGCATGATGATCCCTAGAGTATCACGTAGAACTCTTGCTCTCATAAGACTTTTTATGAGAGTGAGTTTTGCCTCTCTCTCTCTCTACTAGGATCCATAATACCTCTACATATAAAACAAAATGGGTTAGAAATCAATATACATACGTGTACATATGTATGTGTGTGTATGCATGTAAGCATTTATGTATGCATATGCATGTTCATTATGTATGCAAATGTATGCAAATGTATGCATGTGTGTGTATGTGTGTGTGAATGTGTGTGTATGCATGTAAGTATGTATGTATTCATATGCATATGCATTATGTATGCATATGTATGCATGTATGTGTATGTGTGTGTGTATGTGTCTCTATGTGTGTGTATGCATATATGTGTGTGTATGTCTCTATGTGTGTGTCTATGCATATATGGGTGTATGTGTCCATGTGTGTGTGTGTCTATGTGTGTGTCTATGTGTATATACGTGTGTATTTGTATATATGTGTCTATATGCATGTGTATGTATGTGTAATGTGTGTGGATGTGTGTATGTGTGTGTGTAAGTTTGTATGTGTCTATGTGTGTGTGTATATGTGTGTGTCTATGTGTGTATATACATGTGTATCTGTATATATATGTCTATATGCATTGTATGTGTGTGTGTAAATGTGTGTGGATGTGTATATTTGTGTGTGTAAGTGTGTATGTGTCTATGTGCATATGTGTGTGTTTATATATGTGTGTGTGTATCTATGTGTGTATGTGTGTGTGTCTATGTGCATAAGTGCATGTGTGTCTACGTGTGTATGTGTGTATGTCTATGTGTATGCATGTGTAAGTGTGCCTGTGTATGTGTGTGTGTGTGTCTATGTGTGTGTGCAAATCTATGTGTGTGCAAATCTGTGTGTATGTAAATCTATGAGTATATGTGTGTGTATGTGTGTATATGTGTATGTGTCTATGTGTGTGTATGTGTCTATGTGTGTGTATGTGTTTGTGTATGTCTATGCATGTAAGCATGTATCTATGCATATGCATGTGCATTATGTATGCATATGTATGCATGTGTGTGTATGAGTGTGTATGTGTGTGTGCATGTAAGTATGTATGTGTGCATATGCATATGCATTATGTATGCATATGTATGCATGTATGTGTATGTGTGTGTATGTCTCTTTACGTGTGTTTGTGTATGTATATATGTGTATGTATGTGTGTGTCTCTCTCTCTAGGTGTGTGTGTGTCTGTCTATGTGTGTATATGTATGTGTGTGTATGTGTGTATGCATGTAAGCATGTATGTATGCGTATGCATGTGCATTATGTATGCATGTGTGTGTGTATGTGTGTGTATGTGTGTGTATGCATGTAAGTATGTATGTATGCATGTATGTGTATGTGTGTGTATGTCTCTCTACATGTGTGTGTATGCATATGTATGCATGTATGTGTATGTGTGTGTATGTCTCTCTACATGTGTGTGTATGCATATATATATGTGTGTGTGTGTCTATGTGTGTATGAATCTATGTGTGTGAATCTGTGTGTGTATGTGTGTGTGTGTCTATGTGTGTATGTGTGTGTGTGTGTGTCTATGTGTGTATGTCTGTGTCTATGTGTGTATACACATGTGTATCTATATACATATATATGTGTCTGTATGCATGTGTAATTGTGTGTCTAAATGTTTCTAGATGTGTGTGTGTGTAAGTGTGTATGTGTCTATGTGTGTGTATGTGTTTATGTGTGTGTATGTGTCTATGTGTGTATATGTGTCTATGTGTGTGTATGTGTGTATGTGTATGCAAGTAAGCATGTATCTATGCATATGCATGTGCATTATGTATGCATATGTATGCATGTGCGTGTATGTGTGTGTATGCATGTAAGTATGTATGTATACATATGCATATGCATTTGTATGCATATGTATGCATGAATCTGTATGTGCGTGTATGTCTCTTTACGTGTGTGTGTGTATGCATATATATGTTTGTATGTGTGTGTCGCTCTCTACAAGTGTGTGTGTGTGTGTCTATGTGCATAAATGTATGTGTGTGTATGCATTTAGGCATGTATATATGCATATGCATGTGCATTATGTATGCACATATATGCATGTGTATGTGTATGTGTGTGGATGCATGTAAGTATGTATGTATGCATATGCATTATGTATGCATGTATGTGTATGTGTGTGTATCTCTACGTGTGTGTGTATGCATATGTATGCATGTATGTGTATGTGTGTGTATGTCTCTCTACCTGTGTGTGTATGCATATATGTGTGTATATGTGTCTATGTGTGTGTATGTGTGTGTGTCTATGTGTATATGTGTGTCTATGTGTTTATATGTGTGTCTATGTGTGTATATACGTATGTATCTATATATATGTGTCTATATGCATGTGTATGTGTGTGTGTAAATGTCTCTGGATATGTGTGTGTGTGTGTGTAAGTGTGTATGTGTCTATGAGTGTGTTTGTGTTTATGTGTGTATATGTGTCTATGTGTGTGTGTATGCATGTATGTATGCATATACATGTGCATTATGTATGCATATGTGTGTGTATGCATGTAAGTATGTATGTATGCATATGCATATGCATTATGCGTGTATGTGTGTATGTGTGTGTGTTTATGTGTGTGTAGGCATGTGTATGTGTGTGTAAATCTCTATATGTATGTGTGTGTATGTGTCTATGTGTGTATGTGTATGCATGTATCTATGCATATGCATGTGCATTATGTATGCATATGTATGCATATGTGTGTGTATGCATGTAAGTATGTATGCATGCATATGCATATGCATTATGTATGCATATGTATGCATGTATGTGTATGTGTGTGTTTGTCTCTCTATGCGTGTATGTATGCATATATGTGTGTATGTGTGTATGTGTGTGTGTATGTGTGTGTGTGGCTATGTGTGTATGTGTGTGTATACATGTAAGCATGTATGTATGCATATGCATGTGCATTATGTATGCATATGTATGCATGTGTGTGTATGTGTTCCTACATATGCATGTGCATTATGTATGCATATGTATGCATGTGTGTGTATGCATTTAAGTAATGTATGTATGCATATGCATATGCATTATATATGCATGTATGTGTATGTGTGTGTATGTCTCTCTACTTGTGTGTGTGTGTATGTGTCTATATGTGTGTGTATGTGTGTGTGTGTGTCTATGTGTGTGTGTGTCTATGTGTGTGTGTGTGTGTCTATGTGTGTATGTGTGTCTGTATGTGTATGTATACGTGTGTATCTATATATATATATGTCTGTATGCATGTGTATGTGTGTGTGTAAATGTGTGTGGATGTGTGTGTGTAAGTGTGTATGTGTCTATGTGTATCTTCTTCTATCATATGTTTGTACTAGAGAACGATCACAAGCTAGCAATGGATAATCTCTAGCCGTTTTAGTCTCTAAAAGAGGAGGTCGAAGATTTCTAGAAACCTCTGCTTGTAATTGATGAACAACAATTCCATGATGTGTACAAGGTATATTAATATTATAAGGATTATTATCATGATCATCATCATCATCATCATCGAGCAAGTATTCCTCTATATCAACATTAATTTGATTTTGTATATGGTTTTTAAATAAAATAAGGACATTAATTTATTAAAAAAATACATGCCCAAGCATTATCACATTGACCAGGTGGTGGTGCACGCTCAAAAGTACCATATTCTACCTCATGTTCAATACATTCCAATCGTGGTCTTCAATACATGCCATAGCAAGAGTTACACCAACATATAATATGCTCTTGATAGAAAAATTCATCATAATTCTTATTGAAGGACACATGTGAAGTCGATGCATGGGTAGGAGGTGGTGGAGTGCCCTCTAATTGATGAGAATCTGATTATAACAAGAAACAAAAAAATATTTCAGTTATGTATCTATCAAATATATTTAAAATTAAAAGTTTGATATACTTATAGTATACAATCCTTGCACGATTAGGAGACAGTGGTGGAGTTCCATCTGATTGATCGGAATCTACAAATAATGGTATTTGATATTAATAATATGATAATTTACATACATAAACATTGACATATACATATTTACACATACACAGAAATTCACATATACACATTTACACATTTACACATACACACGTATTCACATACACAAATACACATTATTGTGGGATAAATGCATGTATTCTATATGAATGAGTGTATATGCATGCATGTGTATGTGTGTACGTATATATGTGGATATGTATATGTGTGTTTATGTTATATGTATGTATATGTGTATATGTATGCATATATGTATGTGTATATGTGTATGTGGGTATGTGCATGTGTATGTGTGTGTATATATGTGTATGTATATATGTGTATGTATTCTGATTCTTTTTTTTTGTTTGAGATTAAATTAACAAGAGATATTGTATGGTGGAAAAAAATAAGAGGCGACCTAACATAGCACCGGAGACGTGGCAGTTTCTTCGTAGATAGCTACATCTTCAAGAGTCATTTCTTAGTAGAAGGTATATGAATTAATAGTTTATATTTATAATTTTCATATATTTTTTTAATTTTTTACATTTAATTTATGTATTAGTTTTTTCTTTAAATAAACAGGCTATTGCAAAGAAGAGACTTGATTTGGGCCACACATTGCACCTAGGCCAAATGGGCCATCATGGTTTTGCAGCTACATTTGTAAGTATATGTGTTATTGTGAGTATATTTTATATTTTAGTTAAAATGCAAGAAACTAATCTTTTTTATTTGTTTCAATGCAGCGAAAGGAGTATGGCCGATATCGTACGAAACATGAGATCAAGAATGCTACACATTTTGCATATCGGCATTTGAACGAGTATATGAGAGATCATCTGGATGCATTTGTGAGTATTATTAAATTTTATATACTTATGTTATTTTTACGGATGTTTTAACTGTTTTACTTATTTATGGTTGTTATATGTAATATATGAGTATTATGGAGAGGCAAATATGGATGAGGTGGAGAGACGGACAAAGGAGGGATGATCTCGATCATCACAAGGTGCTCATAGATATACATCAGATCATGCGGATGATCATGATGATGAGGATGAGGATGAGGATGAGGAAGATCATGATGCTGATGATGATCATGATGATCATGATGATAATGATTAGGCTTCTTGATAATGACATTGGATATGTATTTACATTGATATATATATATATATATATATATATATATATATATATATATATATATATATATATATATATATATATATATATATATATATATATATATATATATATATATATATATATATATATAGTTCATTTTAGTTATGTTTTGAATTGTGTGTATGGTATTAAGTAATGAAAAGTTTTGTTCTATTGATTGTTATTATTGTTTATATTAAGCATGTGTTTCATTACTTTACTTATATAATTCCTTCATATTTATGTGTGCTTGTGTGTATATAAAATGTATATATGCACATGTAGGTATATATCTATATGTGTAAGTATGTCTATATGCTTGTATATGTTTGTATCTATGTATATATTTGCATGTATGTATGTGCATATGTATATGCATGTATCTGCATGTGCATGTGTAAGTGTATATGTGTATGTATGTATATGTTTATGTATGTATATGTGCATGTGCATGTGTATGTGTGTATATGTATGTATCTGCATGTATATATGTGTAATATGTGTGTGTACATATGTGCATGTATATGGATGTAATATGTGTGTGTATATGAATGTATGTACATATGTATATGTGTATATGCATGTATGTGCATGTGCATGTGTAAGTATGTGTATGTGCATGTGCATGTGTATGTGTGTGTGTATGTATGTGCATGTGCATGTGTAAGTGTATATGTGTGTATATGGGTATGTGCATGTGCATGTGTATGTGTGTGTATATGTATGTGCATGTATATGTGTAAGTATATGTCTATATGTCTATGTGCATGTATATGTGTATATGTATGTATGTGCATGTGTGTGTATGCGTATATGTGTGTGTACGTATGTGCATATATATGTGTATGTGTGTGTATATATACATATGTGCATATGTATGTGTATGTGTATAAACATATACAAGTGTATGTATATGCATGTGTATATGTATGAAACATGCATGTGCATGTGGATGCATTTCCATTTGCATCCATGTGCATGCATGTGGATGTGCATATACATGTATTTAAGTATATGTTAATGTGTGTGTATGTATATATGCAATAATGCATGCATGCAAGTCTTTTCATGTGGTTGTAGAAATGTTTTTGCATATGCATGTGTGTGTGTGTATGTGTAAGTGTATGTGCACATGTATGTGTGTGTGTATACGTGTGTATGTGCACGTGTATATGTGTGAACATGCATCTTCATCATGTATAGGTGTATATGTGCATATCAATAAGTGCGAGTATGCTAACTAATGAAAATAACACAATTCAAATGATATACAAAGAATGGAAATTGTACGTACAATAGTTAGCCTATTTTTTGCTTGGTTAGCTTCTTGAGTAACCTACAATAGAGATAGAGAGAGAGAGAGATAATTCAAACAGAGAAAGAGGTAGAAAGAGAGAAACAGAGATAGAGAGAGACAATAAGATATAGAATATACAAAACAAAAATTCTTCAAGCTTTTGTTTCATCTCGTAAGCACAGTGCAATTGCCAATGTTGGAGAGCTCTTTGATCAGATGCGTGAAGATGCCCATGGAAGAGCCTCCAACATTTTAATTTTTTTCGTCAACAAGCCATCGTGTAAGTGATGGTAAGGCATCGTAAAAGCCACTATAATTGGTGTTGCATAAGTGGCGTTAATCACGGTCGCTTATGCGATGCAAATTAGCATCGCTTATGTGATGCTTTTTTAAATCATTGCTTTAGCGACGGTCAATGTGAGCGTCGCACATCCTGTCACGCCACATGTTGATAAAAGAATTGTATTGCTTTTCATTTAATCGATGGTCCATGCTCGATGCTTTTTGCAATTTTATAGTGACGAAATTGTGTCGCCTTAACCGTTGCTATTCTCTCGTATTCCTTGTAGTGACCCCTACCCTAACAAGTCATTTAATCTTTGTAGAGTCACTTGGTAATATGATTATATTATGTGTTGTGCTCTAAGCTCTTCTTCTTCCTTTTGTTGTTTGCATGCTTTTGGGAGACCTCAAACTCCAACAACTGGTATGTTAGCAAGTGGCACCTTCATCAAGCGCATCATCAACACTGCTCTAGTCAAAGTCTCAGAATCCCACAAACATTGGTGAGCATTCTCAAGGTGATTGAGAGTTCAAATCATCTTTGTTCTATGGCATAAAAAAATTGATTCTTAGCACATATCAGCCTCTAAATGCATTATTCTAGTGCGTATGTAAGGAATTTCATCCTCTTGTGACAAATATATATATATATATATATATATATATATATATATATATATATATATATATATATATATATATATATATATATATATATATATATATATATATATATATATATATATATATATATATATATATACACACACACACACACACAGACACACACACACACACACACACATATATATATATATATATATATATACATATACACACATACACACAAATACATACATACATACATACATACATAGACGCATACACACACACACACACACACACACACACATATATATATATATATATATATATATATATATATATATATATATATATATATATATATATATATATATATATATATATATATATATATGTGTGTGTGTGTGTGTGTGTGTGTATGCGTCTATGTATGTATGTATGTATGTATGTATGTATTTGTGTGTATGTGTGTATATGTATATATATATATATATATATATATATATATATATATATATATATATATATATATATATATATATATATATATATATATATGTGTGTGTGTGTGTGTGTATGTGTGTATGTGTGCATGTATGTTTTGCCTCACCAATACAAGCACATCAATATCTGCTATAAGTTTAGCACACCTCGATGGGGTAGTTTTATTCAACGTTTTGAGCTACAATCATTTTTCTACATCAGGGTATTTTAGTCATTTGACAATGTTGAAAGCAATGATTCATTCCATATGTTGGTTGTTGACCATGGAATATTATGTAGATTGTTGAAAAACGATCTGCTATAGTTGTAAAAAGAGTGATTGAAGATGATGCAAATGGTGTTGAACATGACGATCTTAAAATTCCCTTCCATGCTATAGTAGCTTCTACATCTACCATGGAGTAACTTTTATGGGATGGGAGAGATGTTCATGCATGTTCATTGATAGCTTTGTCTGTCATATGTGCCATTATCCCTCATATTCACACTTGGAAAACAGTAATGGATGCTTGGGATACACCTAACACTTTGCACCGGTCAAGAAATTAGGGTTGAGTTGATGTCCTTTGAAAACAAATGGAGAGTGAACATATGAATGGAGATAGTATGGAGAATTATCTAAAAAAGAACAAAGATTTGAAAGAGTAATTTATTTCTACAGACGAATTCTTGCTAGATAGTTCACTTCTATAGACGAGTCTCAATGGTTTTCCATTTTCATATCTAAGTTTTGTTTCTACCCTTTGGATAATGATGAAACGCGATCCAAGTGCTTTAACATTTTAGAAGTTAGTCTCTGTTTTGTTGTAGGAATATGAGTCCAAGGAGAACAAGTCCATTATGTGTGTAGCAGATCAAGCTTTGTTTAGCTTCTCAGAAGGGCAAAAGTAAATGGAGCTCATCTTCTAATGAGCAAAAAATTCTCTATTTTTGCATAATCCAAAAAGCAGAAAGAGTTCTGCAAATACTTTAAAGGAAATGATCATATGATAAAGGGTTTTTCAAAATGGGTTGCAAAAGAGGCAAAGAAAAAAGAGGCTAGAGTCGTTGTTGCAAAAGCATGTACACCTAAAATACAGTGTACTAACCTTGTGTAGAATGAAGAATGGGTATTTTATTTTCTTTGTAGTTATGACCCATGTTCTCATGAATAGTGTATGTCTATAGTAGACTTAGGTGTTTGGTACTTTTAATAATGGGGAAACAGAACATATTACCTCATAGTGTATTTTCTTCAATTCACTTGAGCCTGCCCCTATAGGGAATACTATCACATGTGCTAACAACGCCTCCTATCCTTTAATGAGAGTTGGTCAGGTCATTTTGATTACTATTGATGTTAGTTCTTTCACATTGTTAAATGCTTTGTTTTGTGACAAGGATCAAGAAAAATGTGTTGTCAATATCAACATTGACCAAGATTGGCTTGGTTGTCAAATTTGTTGATGATAGGTATATAGTTCATGATCTCTCAAATGGAATGTCATTATTGCTTTTTGTAGTTTATGTGACGGTCTCTATAAGCTCATGGACTTTGAAAAATATGTCCATGATTCACCATGTGTTGTTCAATATTCAAAGGCTAGCTGAAATGAAAAGCTTTGGCATGCACACTTTGCTCATCGGAAGTTTGCTAGTTTGTTATGCTTGCACAAATTTGAAATTTTGTCCTCTCTACCCAAACTTGGAGCACCTAGTAAACATGTATTTGAAGTTAGTATTTTGGGAAATAATTAGTGTTCCTCCTTCCCAAAACATGGTTCAATTAGAGCTACTTAGTAATTGCAACTTGTTCAGAGTGATGTTTTTGGACCTATGTAGACACCTTCTTTTGGGAACTACCTTTACTTCGTGATTTTTAGTCATGATTTTCCCACGAACATGGATCTATCCTTTGGAAGAAAAGTCTAAAGTGTTTATGTGCTTCAAAATAGTTTTTTATTTAAGTTGAAAATCTATCAGCATGGAAAATGGGCACTCTCATTCGAATTGGGGGGAGGGAGGGGGATACATATCTTCTGATATTAGTGTATTTTTGGCTTAACATGCAATAAAACATCAGTGTATAGTGCCATGTACACCTTAAAAAAGTGAATTTGTAGAAAGGAAGAATAGGTCTTATGGAGATGATGAGGTGTATGGTTAAAAGTTAGGCTTTACCGCATAGCTTCTAGCTTGAGGCTATTATGTGTGCACCATATGTACTTAATATTAATCCCAACAAAGTACAATCTATCACTCCATATGAGTCTTGGAATTGTTGCAAGCCATCTTTTTCCCAGCTACGTGTCTTTGGTTGTACGACATATGCATTAGTGGTTGAATACAAATGTAGAAAATTTGATGATAAAGCAATGAAATGTATATTTGTTCAGTACAATTCTGAAAGCAAAGGCTATGATCTATATCATGCACAAACTAAATGCATTTTGGTTTGCCATGATGTTGTCTTGGTGGAAGATGCAATCCACCATTACTTTCATGTAGTAACAAGATATCAATTAGATCCAAAGGTATATATGAAAATTTGTTGCATCTTTCTATAGGTGAAAAATCAAGTGCTAGTCCCAATGCACCTATTTATTAGCCTTTAAAGGCTCCACATGATGATGCAAACCATTCCATTTGTGAAGAGGATTTACATGATGCACTTATTGATGAGAAAGCTAATATAGAGAGGCAAAAACTATGCCTAAATGGCTGGTGTAGACTTTTTGAGATAACAAATTAGATACACTCACTCATATCATGATCATTCAGGCTCTCATAATGTTTCTTTTCAATCATATTGCTATGCAATGGCTACATCTAACCTTTGCGATGAGAATGAGTCTCTTTCTTTTGATGAAGCACAAAGTTCTAAAGATTGGATTACTGATATGCAATTTGAACATGATGTCATTATGAGGAATGGTACTTGGACTTTATAGGATTTGCCTCTAGGAAAAAAGTCCATTGGCACTAAATGGGTATAAAAGTTGAAGTGTACGGCTAATGGAACAATTGACAAGTATAAGGTGGGCTTGTTGCAATACGTTATGCTCAAGAGAGAGGCATTGATTTTGATGAGACCTTTGCTCCTACATGCCGAATAACCTCCATTCATAGCATTTGTGCACTTGCATCTCATCATGGTTGGAATGTACATCAGTTGGAGATTAAAACTACAATTTTTGAATGGTGACTTAATTGAAGAACTGTATGTATCTCTACCTTGTGGTTTTGTGTAGATAGGGCATGAAAACAAAGTGTGGAGGTTGAAAAAGGTGTTAGATGGTTTGAAGCAAGCACCACATGCTTGGTATGAAAAGATACATGCCTACTTGATTGCACATAGTTTTGAGAAAAATCCAAATGAGAGCACCATATACGTTAAGTGTGCAAATGATGTTCTTGTGATCATTGTTGTTTATTTTGATGGAGTGATCTTGAGTAGTCCTAATGAGAAGCATATTTTGGATTTTAAGGCTGATTTGCATGGCTCTTTTGAGTTGTCAACTTTGGGGCATTTTTGAGATTATTTGGGCATTCACTTTACAAAAGTTGCTGGTTGAATAGCTTTTTGTAAAACAAAATATATTGATGCATTATTGTATTGTTAAAGTTACAGTTACTCTATTCTTACTCGTGGGTTCTTGGGATGGTCAGGGGTCTGATAATTCAGAGGCCCTATATATATTTTCCCAATTCACTACTTAATTTCACACTATCAATTTCATTGATTCATTACGAACAGTTATAGAAGATGCAATTACACTTTGGCGTATAACAATCTTAACGATTACTGCAATTTTATACATAACACTTTCACGTCTTCTTTATAATACCGTCACACTTCTCTTCAATATAGTGACATTACACACAGTACCTGATTTACTTCAAAACTAATGCCACATACAACTCTGCAATTGATGTAACTTCAAAAGAGAATCAATTCTTGACCATCGCCCAGACCAAACAGGCCGGCGACGCATCCTCATCTCTTCTTCGCATACTCTATTGATTAGAAAGAAACGATACAATGTTTGCACTACACCCTTTCAGTGCGCGACTTTTCTAATTACAAGGATTCTTCTAAGTAATATTCCGACGGCCTTACACTGGCACGCATGGTGGACTCGAACGTAGTAGGATAAAATACAAAATTTAGGAATCATCAATGATTCCTTGGATATACATGGTTCTTGCTAATTTAAAGGTTCGGGTGATCTTCTGCTTAAAGGATTCTAACATTTCCTTCAAAATTTGGGGTTCAAACAGATGTGCATCAGTCCACACAGAGCTGGCAGTGATTACTTGGGAGAGTAATGACTTTGCAAAAAGGCTTCCTGAAGGTAGAAGTCGTTAGCAAGCACCACATCATGCCGTAGCTTCATTTTGGCAATCTCTGCATCGATGCGCGATAATCTCTCAGCCTAGACATCCAATTCTTT
This sequence comes from Ceratopteris richardii, assembly GCA_020310875.1. NCBI lineage: Eukaryota > Viridiplantae > Streptophyta > Polypodiopsida > Polypodiales > Pteridaceae > Ceratopteris > Ceratopteris richardii. The sequence goes on along the minus strand of CM035411.1, from coordinate 147,772,505 downwards.
TTCTCTATGCTCGAGCTCTTGAGACTGGAACTGCATGGTTTTATAAAAGTCTTGCCTCTCTTTCTGGACGGCTTCGATATCCTTCTTCAACTGAATATTGCGGCCAATTTCTTCTTCTAGAGAGCGACTTTTCAGAAAAAGCTCTTCGGTTACTTTCTTTAAGTTAGTCCCTAAGATATTGCCCAAAGCTATCATGGCGTCCTCCTTGTCAATTACGGTCTGAGTTAACTTGCTAATCTCATCATCGAGAGCTGTAATGATGACATTCTTCTCAGGCAATTGTGTTTGGAGACTTTGAATCTGCTCCTCGAGTGAACTAGCTTTGGCTTTGGCAATGAGCACCTCTTCCTAAAGTGGTGTGATCTCTGCTTCAAGCATGTCCACCTTGGATTGGTACTTTTGTCGGAGGGATTGTTGGGCAACTTGGATGTGATGGGGGAGTTGGGTGGAGAGATGAATGAGGTAGTTACCGATCTGAGCTAGTTGGGCCAATGAATCAGGTAGAATAGAAGTGGAGATTGGCTGAGAGGGGTTAGCAAAAACGGTGGCGGACGACAAAGGAGGTGAATAATCAGGGGAGGAAGGAAAAGGATGGGTTGCCGAATGACATGGTGAGGAAGTGCAGCTAGGTGGCAAAGGCACCTTTGATGAAGAAAGAGGCAGAGGTGGGTTTTGAGATGAAGAGAGCAAAGCAAGATTTGTTACCACGAGAGACAAGACATGCGGTTGAGCAATCTCCTCCTCAGTTTGTGCTTTATCTGCAAGGAGCTCAACTTCCATGATCATGTCGGGCGTTGGATCTTGTGGATGAGACTGTGGCTGCATGATTGTATCATCAGGGTGAACCTATTCAATGATAGTGTCAGGATTACCTTGGTCTTTACGGGTTGATGGTGCAGAAAGAATTTGAGCAGACGAAGCGATATCCTACAATTGAACGGTTGAGGACGACGGTGCTTTACTGTGACAAGGGCTCAATTTGCGGGGATTCCCATTGAAGAGCTGTAGGAGATCCTCATCATCACTTGTACAGACTCCTCATGGAAGAGAATGGTATTCAATGGAGGAGGTTGCGCTGCCTGAATCGCATTGGGGAGGAAGGTCAGTAGATGTGGGAAGCCGGTCCGAGGGATATCGTTCTTGGCCAATTGTCGAGAAACTACCTGGCATTCCCGATGAATGCGCCAGAAGAAGAATGAAGAAAAATTAAACGCTTCTCTCGCTACGATGTTGATCATGGAATAGAAGGGGCGAGAAATGCTATATCTGGGTTTTTGGAGGTTAAGGGCAGGTACAAGAAACTGGAGTGCAGTGTGCTCCGGTTCAGGGCGACAAAGGATGGCAAAATCATTGGAAGAGTGGTGTGGAAATAGCTCTTCCATGGTGGACATCGGTAAGAGAGGTACATATACAAGACCCTCCTGAGGGAGATGGAATCCCTCAACGACCGTGTTAAGGGTGACAACTACTCGTGGGTTAAGACAAGCTAATGGCCAGCAGGTTTCGGTAGCGGGTGTAGCAACAATGGAAGATATGATCTGCACGAAGAAAGAATGGCATTCCATCGAATGCCAGGGCAGTTCAGTGAATGCCAAAAGCCCACGGTTGCGCAAGAACTCGCTCAATTCTGGAGCGAGGCTAGCACGGAAAGTCGCAATGTTAGCCAAAGCTTCCATGGTGAATACAAGGCACGAAGACACTAGGTAATACAGAACATGCAAGTGCACAAACACAGAACACCAATAGCGGAGCAAAGAGGGACGAATGGGATTAAGTAAAAACACCAAATGGAAATGCGGGGAGAAACATAATCATCACCCAATGTTGGAAATATACAGACATAATGGCTACATGCACACATTAATAGAATCTTAGCCACATAGTGCAACAGCTAATGATGGCTAGGTAATAAAAGGGAAATGTTACAGTCAGTCGGTCAATCGGAACACGTGGACAGGAAAGGAGCGTCGAGTCAGAACAGTGGTATAAACAAGGCGGAGAATAAAATACCAATAGAGCATCAAGATGAAGAAGGTGTGGGATAATAAGGATGAAGCTTTGATCCATTGATTGATTTAGGGAGAAGGGTTCCCGTTAAAGTGGATAACCAGAATGTAGTAGGGCCAACCCATCATGTGTCTTGGCTTGTCGCAATTGGACTTCTTGCAACATTAGAAAACTTTCCCAGCGTTGTTCGTCCAAGGACTGCAACACATCCAACCAGAAAGGAAAGGATTCCTCTAGTAAGAGCTTACGTTCTAGTGCCACCCTGAGGCTAGGTACCACCAGCTCCATGGGTGCAATGGCCTCCAGCCCATATGCCAATTTAAGAGGCATATTCCCTGTAGCCACTTTGTACGTAGTGCAGTATGCCCACATAACTAAAGGAAGGAATTGATCCCATCGCTCCGAACATTCGAGAACTAATTTCTTGAGCATGTTAAGTAAGGTTTTATTGGTATTTTCAACAAGACCATTGGCCCAAGGATAATACGGAGAGCTAAATTTATGAACAATCCGGAGGGTGCGAGTAAGCACTTGCACTAAGGAATTCACAAAATGTGTGCCGTGATTTGAAACAATCTCTACGGGAAGACCAAACCGAGGGAACACATCAGTCATCAAACATTTGACCACCACTGCCGCAGTGGCGAACCGTAAAATGTCACTGGAGGTGTAATGGGACCAATGAAATCCAAGCCCCACTTTTGAAAAGGTTCAAGGGGAGCAACAGGCTGCAATGGAAAATGATGCCGGTGCAAAGGCTATCCCGATCATTGGCAAGCATCGCATGTTTTAATAGAAGTAACAATATCACGCTGCATAGTGGGCCACCATAAGCCACTGTGCAGAATTTTCTGATAGGTAAGATCGACCGAAAAATGGCCACAGGAAGGAGTAGAATGTACCATGGCAATAATCGAAGGAACTTCATGGGGTGGAATACACCGTAAGAGTGCACCAGAAGGGTCCAAGTAATACAATTGTCCGACAATGAGCGGGAATCGTCGACTATACATGCCCAATTTAGCTGAAGTAAAACTATTAGTCGGGGGGCTTCCACTGGTGAGGAAGGTCAGAAGAGTATCATAATACGAAGGTGACACTGGGAGCACCTGACCTTCATCTCGGACCGAATGAGTCGCATAGGTAGCAAGGGTAGTATCATCATCCATCAGGAGGTTCACCGGAATCAAACCGAGATAAGAAATCAGCTAAGGCATGAGCTGAGCCTGGATAATGTACGACCACGTAATCAAATTCTTGTAGTAACAACACCCACCTGGCTAATCTTCCCCCTAAATGTTGTTGACGGAGAAGATAAACCAAGGAAGCATGATCCACATGGAACATAAATTGGCATCCCAGCAAGTAGTGTTAGAATTTCTTGACCGAATAGACTAAGCCGAGGCATTCACGCTCAGTGACTGAATAATTCCTTTTCGCAGCTGCTAATCGTTGGCTAGCATAATAGATAGGACAAAACCACTTATCCTATTGTTGCATGAGCACACTACCGATATCACTGTCAGATGCATCCATGAAGACATGGAACGAAAGCTACTAGTTTGGTGCTTGCAGTATAGGAGCCTAGGTTAATAGTGTTTTTCAGTCGATCAAAGGAAACTTTGCACTCTTCATTCCACACGAACTGTCGGGGAGTACTAGTAATCAACCGATTCAAGGGTATGGCTAAATGTGCGAGCCACCAAAGATGTCACCCATGCCAGCGTATTTGGCCAAGGAATCACATAACCTCCTTGGGTGTCGTCGGGGTAGGTGCTTGTAGTATGGCTTGCACTTTATTTCGATCCACCTGAATACCTTGCTTTCAAATAATATGCACTAGCAACTTGCCATAGGAAACCGAAAAGACTGACTTGCTAGGATTTAAGCACAAGCGAAACTCTCAACACTTAGAGAAGTCGCACCGTAGATGGTAAAGATGAGCCGATGTATCACCCGATAACAAAAAATCATCCAGATACAATCACATAAAGGTGGTTAAATAGGGCAAAAAAATTTCTTGCATACACCGTTCGAAGGTACTAGGTGCATTGTGAAGATTGAACCATGTCACTATACATGCATATACACCCCAATTTGTAATGAACGCAGTCTTTGGTATGTCATTTCAACCATGTGTACCTGATTGTAGCCACTATAACCATCCAAAAAGGAATACATTTCTCATCCAACAACATCATCGAGCATTGTATCCAAGAAGGGAAGTGGGAAGGGATCTGGTAGGGTCGTCGCATTTAGTTTTCGGTAATCCACACAAATACGTAACTGCTTATTCTTCTTTGGTACGATAACAATAGGTGAAATCCATTCTACATGCTTAATGGGAACGATGAAACCAACTTTGAGCAAGCGATCCAATTCAGCTTTCATTTGAGCAGCATAATTTGGGTTCATGCGGTAACTGGGTTGCTTGATTGGGCATGCATCCGGCTTAAGCATCACGCGGTGTTGATAGATGCAAGGGTCCAACCCCTTCATATCTCAATAATCCCACACAAATACATCTTGGAACTTGGTCAACAATTGTAGTAGATCATTTTGAAGGGTTTCTGTTAACCTCGCCTTAACCTTGATCGGCCGTGGTGCTTCCTCATTTCCCAAATCGCAGGTGATAAGTTAATCTTCCGGTACATAAAACTGTCTTGGCATGGGTATATCCTCCGGTGATGGGAATAAATGCTAGAAACTCTGGGAATTCAGAGCTGGATCCATAGCTAAGTCCCCTTCTTCTAGAACTGAAACTACCGAACAGACGATCGAATTCCAATTATCTGCAACCACTTGTAAGTTGACTATCCCCAAGGCAAGCAAATTCTAGTTAGCCATGAGAAAAGCTTCTTCTTTATCATCTAAAAGTCCATCCAACATATGCACAAGTTTGGCTACGTAGGGTGGAGCATGGAGGTCGCATGGTTTTATCTCATCTAACGAAACGACATACTTCCGGTAGTTGCTTTTGAAAATAAGTTTGTGTGCTGACCAGTCCTGCAATACTTTGGCTTGTTTCAGCCAGGGCCGTCCGAACAGCAAGTTATTGTCCAGAGTTGAATCAGGTAATTCTAGAACAACAAAAGTCATTTTGAACACCACTCCCTGAAGAGTAATGGGTATATCACGTAACAAACCCACCGGATACACCCTAGACTGATCCGCCATCCTCACAAAAGACTGAACAGGTTCAATTTGAGTCCATCCTAACCGTTTAAAAAGGGTGGATGTTGCAATATTCACACCGGAGCCATCTGCTGAACCATCGGTATTGGATTGGGAAAGACTATTGGTTCTTGACTGGCCCACATACTAGCTTTAGTAAAAACTCTCTGTTGTTCTCGAATGCAAGGCTCCAAAATCTCAGCAGCTGGTTGTAATTTCTTGACGGAATGGGTTTGGATTACTACCGCTTGAGTATCTACTATTGAAATATATACCATGTTGGCCATTGGATTATGTCGCTCTTTTCTTCGTTTATCATACTTGGCTGCCTCTTTGCAGTACCTTCGGATATGTCCAATCTCACCATAGAAATGGCATCTGGGTCGAGGGAGGGATGTTCCTTCACCTGATTGACTGGAATTCCACTGAGTCTGGTGGAAATTGTTTGCTCGTGTTGCTCGATAGGTTTTATAACTTTGGTAGGAAGTATTCCTCAACTACGGTGGTACATAGTGAGCAACCGCTCATCCTTGCTCTTGTATTATAGTGTTTACGGTTGGCTTGGCTTGTACTTTAGAATTATATGGACACGTTTTGGTGGAGTGACTTTCCGTATTACAAATAGCACAGTACATTTGGTTCAATGCACATGCAGAAGCAGTGTGTCTCGGGTTCTTACATTTTGTGCAATACACTTGTTAAAATGAATCTTCACTCGACCCTTGGTTGCCTTCAGCTAGTCAAAATCTTTAGCGAATCCATCCACCTTATGTTCCAAATGTAATGCCATAGCTATGACTACATCCAGAGTCATTCCACCCACACATCGTATGATCATTACTTGTTTGAGTTGAGGGTTTAACCCATTAATAAAACACTAGGTGATCACATCATCCAGTAGGTTCGCATGCACTAGTGGCAGTTTCCTTAGATGAGTACAAAATAAAGTGGCATACTCCTGCACATTTTGGTGCGATTTTTGTCGATTATTTTGCACATAGTCAAAAATCAGGCCGAAATGGTTAATCTCATATTCAATTAACCACCGGTCGTGGTGGTATGGCCTGTTGCTACTGCTACTGTTGTTGTTGTTGTTGATATTGTTGTTGGTGTTGTTGCTGTTGCAAACCACTCATGGTGTTTGAATCAAGAGGAAATTTTACTGCCCAATGATTTGAACCAGTTACACCTAATTGCTGCTGTGTTGTCCCGTCGTCTTGCACACCCTTCGGTATTTGGATATTGTTAAGTCGTTCCCACATGCCTTCAGCCAATTGCCCTTTGTCGTAATGGACTTCTGTAGTGAGCTTTTCACCAAAAATTTCATTCAACAATACCCTAGTTCCCTCAAAATGAGAACCAAGAATAGAACTTCCACCAAAACTCAGCAAACCGGCCCCGAAATTATTTGAGGTTCCACCGGAATCCCATAAACTTCTATCGGAGCATTCCACACTGTCACCAAAACCAATGCTTACTTCACTAGTCTTACTTTCCTCAGATGGGGTTGGTTGCAGTTCTAGTATACCCTGTAATCCTTGCACAAGGAAACGCTGAGGTGATAGTCCACTGGCCCAGATTTCTTGCTTTCCTTCCAACGTTTGTCCGTCACCACTACTACTCGGAGGTGTGCCAAATGTGCTAGGAATTTTCCAGGGATGCTGATCCCTTCTTTACTTTGGGTACGATTTTTCAGAACATATTACAGGCATATATCATTGGATTCTTCTCAACTCTTAGTCTATGCACCGACTGGCTAGTCCATGCCCCATGGCCGGCACCAATGTTAAAGTTACAGTTACTCTGTTCTTACTCGTGGGTTCTTGGGATGGTCAGGGGTCTGATAATTCAGAGGCCCTATATATATATTTTCCCAATTCACTACTTAATTTCATACTATCAATTTCATTGATTCAACCCGAACAATATTGATTCAACCCGAACAATTACACAAGATGCAATTACACTTTGGCATATAACAATCTTAATGATTACCGCAATTTTATACACAACACTTTCACGTCTTCTTTATAATACTATCACACTTCACTTCAACATAGTGACATTACACACAATACCTGATTTACTTCAAAATTGATGCCATAGACAACTCTGCAATCGATATAACTTCACAACAGAATGAATTCCAGACCATCACCCAAATCGAATAGGCTGGCGACACATCCCTCATCTCTTCCGCGCATACTCTATTGATTAGAAAGAAACGATACAACGTTTGCGCTACACCCTTTGGGTGCACGGCTTTTCTAATTACAAGGATTCTTCTAAGTAATATTTCCGTGGCCTTACAGTATGATTTTGGCCTTAAATTCTTACCCATTACCACTCCTATGGAAATACATTTATGGTTGAGTGTTCATGATGTTGGAGATGCATTTCATGTTGTTCTCTATTAGAAAGCTGTTGGATGCTTGATATACTTATGCATAACTTGACGCAATATTCAATTTGTTGTCTCTTTGATGAGGAGGTTTATGCATTACCCAGGTTTCAAGCAATAATAGGAAGCTAAGTGCATATTTTGTTAATTGATCTATACCCAACTACTTGGATTGTTTTATCGCAAGGGGGTATCATTATCGCTAGATTTTGATGTTTTTTTCTAAATCTAACTAGGCTGGTTGCTATGAAACTTGAGTTGCCACTAGGGGATTTTGTTTCATGCTTGGTAGCTCGTGCATTTCTTGGTTGAGCAACAAGGAACCTAGTGTGGCCACTTCTACATGTGAGGCTGAGTACAAGGTAGATTTCATAGAGATTATTAAGTGTGTGTGGCTTAAATGCATTCTGGCTGATTTGGGTGTTGGTCAGTCTTTTCCATCATCAACTTCACTGAATGTTAAAGCCCATCAGCACTTGCGAGGAACCCTGTGTTACATCCTCACACAAAGCTCATTGAGGTGCATTATCAATATATCAAGGAGAGGTTCTCTATTGGGGAGATTAGTTTGGCATATGTGGCCACACAGGATAACATTGCACATCTTTTCACAAAGGCTTTTCCTCGGAAGAAGTTTAAAGCTTTCCACAAAGCTTTGGGCTTACTTACTTTTGTGGATTTATCTCTTTACACATAGTTTGGCATTTTCTTTTACATGAGTTCCAACTCCTTGTTCACTACATCACTCCTAGAGGGGATTTGTTGATCTATTTTGGTAGTGATGTGTGTGAACACACTTAGGCCCAGTGGGCATTCTTTAATCTCTTTAGGAGGATTTTTTTTCCATTGGCTTGTATATATGCCTGTAACCCTAAGGGGTCACTTAATCTTTGTACATTCACATAATGATATAATCACTATTGTGTGTTTTTCTCCAAGCTTCTTTTTCTTCCTTGTGTTGTTTGTGTGCTGCCATAGACCTCAAAATCCAACACTATAATGGAAAAATCTAATTATAGGAGCTCATGTTCCAAGTACCTACAATCTCTTTGATGCAATCATTAATTACATAAATACTAAATACATATGAGCACTTCATGTGTTAAAACAACATCACTCTAGCACCAAAGATTAATATCAATAAGGGCCTAGAACCAAAGGCTCATAGACAATAATGACTTGTGAAGGAGTTCAAGAACTTAGAACTTGGAGATTTAGAACACTTTCTATGTATTGAAGTCATACAAAAACACAATGGAATCTAGATCATGCAGAGAAAACATACCTTGGATGTACCAAATAACTATAGACTTTTAGGTTGCAAATCATTGAGGCAATTGAAGGTAATGAAGTTCATGATGCACACTTATATAATTTTGTAGTGGCCTCTTTGAACTATGCCACTATCACAAGGATAGACCTAGCACATCGAGTTGGTGTGAAATTTAAACTCATGCACACACCTGTACTTCCTCAATCACTTGAAACTAAAAGAGTACTTAAATATCTCAAAGGAACTTTGAATGAACATCTTTTCTATTGTTTGAAATTAATTTGTAGATAAAATCTTCTACAAATGCTTGTTGGCGTGGATTGAAAAAAGATAGGAGAATTACAAGTAATATGGAGTGATGCTAGACAAGACGTTCGACTCATGGATGACAAAGAAGCAACCAAAGTCACTCTATACTCAATTGAAGTTGAATATAGAGCATACATTGAAGTTAACTATGAGCTCTTGTTGTTGGGAATGATGGATGGACACTTCAAGATGATGAGTAGGTACTGCCAAATCCTTCTTTGTACCAGACCTTTGATGCTTCAGAGTTGATAAGTGGACCTTCTTAGATTTCCAATAACACCATAAAATGGCCTATGCACTTTGGAAATGATGTATGAAAAGAATGAATCAAAACGGACAACTTTGAACTTCAAGTCTTCAAGAAAACCTTCTATTTTTGACCATACACCTACTGCATCTTTTGCTCAGTATGACCAACATAGTAAGAATTGGAAAAATTCCTTTTAGAGGTATCTAATTAGCTTAGTAAGATAACTATTCCAAGTGGAATTACTTAAAAAAGAAATCAATTTAGCAAGTAAACCTTTACCCCCGACATTTTAGGACTGTTGCAGACTTCAACCAGTGATCACTTCGACGGACGTTTCTCTAAAATGGCTAAATATTAAATCCTTCAAATTTTAACAGCTTGTAGAAGACTTTGAGCTGGTTTCAACAAGCTATAGATCTTTGAAGTTGGTGAGGAATGAGTGAGATATGATCTCCACAAGTTGAGTGACTAACAGAGACTATGACAGAGACTCAAAAATGAACAAATTTAGATATATGTATTAATGAACACTTGTGTACAGAATCATTGGCTTGGAAACCATAGCCAAATGATGTGGTAAGGTGTAGGCAACAGTGTAGGCCTTACGAACATATCGAGATGGGAATGAAAAGCTCGAAAAGTGACTTGTACAACTGCGACTTTTTGATGATCACTTTTATAGTAGTTGAGTTCAAAAGTTTGAATTTGAATTCAAACTTTTGGCTCCCTATAATCATGCTCCTACATCCTAGGAGATATTCTCTTAGTTGATTAATGCTTTATAACTAATAAAGTCCACGACTCCCTTGGGTAGGTGGTTACAAAGATTCTAAGTCAAATATGACTTTTACAAGGAGTAAATGAGTTATTATCTTCTAGCGTTGGTTCCCATGCTTCTCCATATGTGTATGGACTTCAAGCCAAATATTTAGGCTTGTGAGTTGTACCAACAGCTCCCCCTCAGGCCAAACATTTTGGCTTGGTCTTCATCTTCAGTCTTCATGTATATCCTGCAATCCAATCATTGATTTGAACATGCAAAGTTTGGTTCCATCCAATGCTTTAGTTAACAAATCTGCACACTGCATGTTGGTTGAAACATATGTTAGTTGAATGTCCTTGTTCAATAGCTTCTCTCTCACATAATGGTAATGGACCTCTATGTGCTTGGTCCTAGCATGATAAATAGGATTAGCTGCAAGGTGAAGTGAGCTTGTATTATCTCCAAATATCAATGGTGAGGTAGTATACAAACCCAATTCTGTATACAATAACTTGATCCATATGGCTTCTTGAGTGGAATTTTCCAATCCTCTGTACTCTGCCTCTATAGAAGATAAAGCAATACTAGGTTGCTTCTTTGAAGACCATGATATTGGTTTATCACCTGCAAATGAAATGTATCCAGAAGTGCTCCTCCTATCATCCTTGCATCCTGCCCAATCTGCATCTCAATAAATCTTGATATCCAAGTCTGAAGTGTAAGGGAAATACAAACCATGATGTTGAGTACCCTTGAGGTACTTTAGAATTCTTTTGGCATCTTCTAAGTGAGGTACCCTTGGCGTGTGCATGAACTGACTTAGCACACTAACTCCATATGCAATATCTATCCTTGTTAAGGTAGCATAGTTCAAGCTTCCCACTATGCTTTGGTAACCTGTAATATCATCAATCTCATCACCTTCATGGGCACTTAGTTTTAGGTTTACCTCCATTGGAGTATTTGCAACTTTGACATCCTGCAAATGAAACTTCTTCAACATATGCTGTATGTATTTTATTTGAGTAATATAGATTCCAGAGTTAGTATAGACTAACTCAAGCCTAAGAAAATACTTTAGTAGACCAAGATTACTGATCTTGAACTCCTTCATCATCTGATTCTCGATTTTTCTGATTCCATTGACATCGTTACCTGTAAGTATGATATCATCAACATATACACATAGGTATATTACCTCTGAATTACTTCTCTTGATGAATAGCAAAGTGTCTGCCTTGCTCATGACAAAACCTTGATCTTGTAGATATGTGGTCAACCTCTGATTCCATGCCCTAGGTGCCTACTTTAATCCATAAAGAGCTTTATTCAATTTGCACACATATGTTACCTTGTTTGGATCCTCATAGCCAGGAGCTTGTGACATGTATACCTCCTCTGAAATCCATCCATTAAGCAATGCATTTTTTACATCCAATTGATACATGTTCCAATTTTTTGATGCAACCACACTTACCAATACCCGAATGGTTGGCATCTTGGCCACAGGTGAGAATGTTTCTTCATAGTCAATGCCTTGGGTTTGTGCAAAACCCTTGGCTACCAATCTGGCTTTGTACCTGCTTATTGACCCATCAGAATTTCTTTTGATTTTATAGATCCATCTGGATCCAATTACCTTCATGGATTCTTTCTTTGGTACTAGTTCCCATGTGTTACTTTCTTTGAGTGCTTCAATCTCATCATCCATAGCTTCTTTCCATTCTATCTTAGTTTTTGCTTCTTCATATGATCCTGCTTCTTCAATTGGCAAATCTTTGGCAAGATAAATAGAGTGTTTAGTAACAAGAGAGGTGTCATACCCATATCTGATAGGTTTTTTGCTCTCCCTTTGTGATCTTCTGATTGATTGATTTGAAGATTCAGGTATGTCTTCAAGTTTCTTCATCTTGAGTTTGCCTTTGGACTTCCATGCCTTGAATTCTTCAAGATTGATAATGTCTTCATCATCTGAACTGGTGTCTTCATTCTGAGTAGGTTCCTCCTTAGCAAGACTTGGAAACTCCTCCTCCAAGTCATAGGGTAGTTTAAACTTCCTGCATTCATTCCCATACCAAGAATATTTTTCATCAAAGACAACATCTCTACTAACCATAAATCCCTTATTTTAAGGGTTGTAGAACTTGTACCCTTTCTGACTTAGATCATATCCAATAAAGATACACTTCTCAGCCTTAGGGTCTAGCTTACCTCTTATATGAGGAGGAATGTGTAGATATGCTACACGTCCAAATATCGTGCAATGATCAAGTGAGGGTCTCTTACCATGCCATGCTTCATAGGGAGTCATCCCATCAAGGGACTTAGATGGTAACCTCTTTATGAGAAAAGTGGCAGTAGATACACTCTCTGCCCATAAATAGTTAGGCAATTTCTTCTCATTCAACATTGACCTAGCTGTTTTAACAATCAATCTATTTCTTCTCTCAGCTACCCCATTCTGTTGAGGAGTATACCTTGTGGTGATTTGTCTCTTGATTCCTCTTTCCTGCAAGAATGCTTCAAACTCATTGGAGAAGTATTCACCTCTGCCATCTGACCTTAGCCTCTTTAGGTTTCTTCCTGTATGATTCTCAACAAGTGCAAGATGTTTTCTAAAACATCTTTGTGCTTCATAAAGTACAATACAGTCCACCTAATATAGTCATCAATAAAAGATACATAGTACCTTGATCCTGAGATTGAGGGGTCTTTGCTTGGTGCCCATACATCTGTATGGACAAGTTCTAGGTAGTCCTCATGCATGTAGCCTTTCCTTGAGAAGGGTAACCTATGAGACTTCCCAAACTGACAAGCAACACATTTATAAATCATGTGTTGTTTGGTAACATTAGGTATTCCAAGTACACATTGATCCCTGCATATCTGTTTCAAGGTTCTTTCTCCTACATGCCCTAATCCCTTATGCCAAATCTCAAGTTCTGAAAGTGTTTGATCTTTATAATTGTAGAGTGCAATACTCTTTGTATATTCCAGCTCAAAAGTAAAAAGTCTACCTGTCTTTTCTCCTTTAGCGATTCTCTTGAACCCATGCTTTGGATCCTCCACAAATGCTCCATATTGGTTGAATCTGACCTGCAAACCTTTCTCCACAATCTGTTCAACATTTATCAAATTTTTGGTAATGGTTGGTACATATAGTACCCTACTCAACAAGTTTTGATTGCCATCACAAGTCTTAACATTTCCAACTTTAACTACTGAGTGCTTGGTGTCATCACCTGTTTGTACTTGATGTTTACCTCTTGGTTCTTCAAGGTCAGAGAGTAGAGCTACATTGCCAGCCACATGATTTGAGCATCCTGAGTCAATGTAGAAGAGACGGTCATCATTTGTACCTGGTTTTGAAGTCATGTTCATAATCAGAGAATCATCTTGCTCTTGTGTATAGTTGTTGTAATCTTTTCTGGATTTGAATCCTCCTTGGTAGTTGCCATTATAGTTATTGTTGTTGTAGTTGTTATTGTAGTTGTTGTTGTATCCTTGATGATCGTTGAATCTGCCTCTTGATTGTGAGTATCCACCTCTTTGATATCCTCTTCCTCTTTGATTCTTGTAGTTCGTGAAACACTCATTTGTAGTATGATTTGATAAACCAAAAATGTTGCATGGTGAGGAGTTATAGGATCTCCCCCTACCTTGCTTACCTCCTCTACCCCTTGTTGATATATTTAGGTAGTGATGTGTGTGAACACACTAGGACCGTCGGGGCACTTTTTTCCCTCTTAAGGAGGTTTTTTTCCCCCAGCTTGTATATACGCCTATTGCCCTAATGGGCTACTTATCTTTGTACATTCTCTAGTAATACATTCAGTATTGTGTGTTTGTGCTCCAAGCTTCTTCTTCTTCCTTGTGTTGTTTGCGTGCTTCCGCAGACATCTATCTCCAACAATTGGTATCAGAGTAGGTCTCCGCTTCATCTAGGGCATCGTCTACACCTCTCCGGTTGCCAGATTCGCACGAAATTTGGTGAGCATACTCTAGGTGTTTTAGAGATCAAAACTCCTTTGCTTAGTGGTGCCGAAATAGCCATCTGAGCTCGTTTAGGCCTCCGAACGCACTATCATAGCGCTTGTGTAGCTATTTCATCTTTTTGTGCCAAAGATATATACCAGTTTCTGTTCGCCAATATAAGCATCTCGAAGTCTGCTACAGGTCTAGCAGAACTTGTATAGGTAGTTCCGTTCAACTTTTTGAGATACAGTTAATTTTTTGCATCAAGGTATTTTAGTCACCGCCATGGCTGAAAGCAGTGATGTATTCTGTATGTTGGCTGTTGAGGATAAGTTGGTTGGTACCAACTACCCATTATGGGCTTATATGATGCAACATGTATTGGTTGCAAAAGGATTGTGGAACATTGTGCAAGGTGTTGAAAGACGTCCTGTTACACCTCTGACTACAGGTATTGCAAATACAGGTGCTGGAGCTGATGAAGATGGTGTCGAAGATGATATTCCGCAGATTCCTGTTCGTGCTGCTATTTTTGCTGCACCTACCACAGAGCAGATTCATTGGGATGGCAGAGATGCCCAGGCACATGCATTGATAGCTTTGTCGGTCAAATGTGCCATTATTCCTCATATTTGCTCTTGCAGAATAGCTAAGGATGCTTGGGATACACTTATCACATTGTACCAAGCTACGAATGAGGCTCGTGTTGCTTACCTCCGAAAACAGTTGGAGAGTGAGCACATAAATGAAGGTGATTCTATGGATAGTTTTTTGACAAAGATCAAAGACTTAAAGGAAAAATTGATTTCTGCTGATGAGGTTATACCAGATAGCTCACTTGTGCAGACCGTTCTAAATGGTCTTCCTGATTCATATCAGAGTTTTGCGTCTACTCTTCGGTTGATGATGAAAGGCAATCCAAATGCCTTGTCATTTGAGGAGTTACTCTCTGTTCTGTTGCAGGAAGATCAGTCTAGGTAGAACAGGTCCATTATACGAGTTGCAGATCAAGCTTTCCTGGCTAGTCACAAGGGCAAAGAAAAATGGAGACTATCATGTGTGCAACATATGTACTGAACAGGTGTCCCACTAAAGCGCTGCAGTCTATCACTCCATATGAGGCTAGGCATGACCACAAGCCATCTGTTGCTCATCTGCGTGTCTTTGGTTGTTTGGCATATACATTAGTGCCTGAACAACATCGCAGAAAATTGGATGATAAGGCAGTAAAATGTATTTTTGTTGGGTACAGTTCTGAAAGTAAATGCTATCGTCTGTATCATCCAAAGACTAAACACATTTTGGTTAGTCGTGATGTTGTCTTTGTGGAAGATGTCATTCAGCCATTGCTTTCATGTATTAAGGAGACATCTGTTAGCTCCAAAGACATGTATGATACTTTGATGCCTCTTTTTATAGGTGGACAGTCTGATGCTGGTCCTAATGAGGCAACTTCTCAGCCTTTGCAGGTTTCATGTGATGATACAGATAATTCCATTTCTGATGCAGATGTTCATGATGCACTTATTGATGAGAGAGCTGATATTGAGCAGGCAAGAACTATGCCAAAATGGCTGGTGCAGACTTTGCGTGACAGCAAATTAGATGCACCTCTATCATATCATGCTCGTTCAGGCTCTCATAGTGCCTCTTTTGCATCAGATTGATATGCTATGGCTGCATCTAGTCTCTGTGATGAGAATGAGCCTCTTTCTTTTGATGAAGCACAAAATTCAAAAAATTGGATGGCTGCAATGCAATCTGAATATGATGCTATAATGAAGAATGGTACTTGGTCTTTATATGACTTGCCTCATGGCAAGAAGGCCATTGGCACTAAGTGGGTATACAAGGTGAAACGTAAACCGGATGGTACAGTTGGCAGGTATAAGGCTAGTCTTGTTGCAAAGGGTTATGCGCAGGAAAGAGGCATTAATTTTGATGAGACCTTTGCACCTACATGCCGTATGACTACTGTTCGGAGCATTTGTGCACTTGCAGCCCATCATGGTTGGAATGTACATCAGTTGGTCATTAAAACAACATTTCTGAATAGTGACTTGCATGAAGAAGTGTATGTTTTTCAGCCTCGTGGCTTTGTGTAGAAAAGGCATGAAAACCAGGTGTGCAGGTTAAAGAAGACATTATATGGTTTAAAGCAAGCACCACGTGCTTGGTATGAGAAGATACATGCCTATCTGGTTGCACATGGATTTGAGAATAGTGCTACTAAAAGCACCTTATATGTTAAGCGTGCTAATGATGTGCTTCTGATCATTGTTGTCTATGATGACGACATGCTGCTCATTGGTCCTATTGAGAAGCATATTGCTGATTTCAAGGCTGATTTGCATGCCTCATTTGAGATGTCTGATTTGGGGCATTTGCATCACTATTTGGGCATTCAGTTTATGCAAGTTGATGGTGGAATGGCTTTGTGTCAAACGAAATATATTGACACATTATTGCAGCATTTTGCCCTTGAAGACTGTAAGCCTATTGCCACTCCTATGGAGACAAGTTGACGATTGAGTCTTCATGATGCTGGAGATGCATTTGATGCTGTTCTCTATCAGCAGGCTGTTGGATGCTTGATTTACTTATGAATTACTCGGCCAGATATTCAGTTTGTTGTCTCACAGATGAGCAGGTTTATGCATTGCCCAGGAGTCACGCATTGGAAGGCGGTTAAGCGCATCTTTCGCTACTTGAGTGGTAATCGACTACTTGGGTTGTTTTATCCCAAGGGGGGATAACTACTGCCAGATTTGCATGCTTTTTCTGACTCAAATTGGGCTGGTTGCTATGACACTCGTATGTCCACCAATGGTTTTTGCTTCATGCTTGGTAGCTCATGTATATCTTGGTTGAGCAAGAAGGAGCCTACTATGGCCACTTCTAGTTGTGAGGCTGAGTATAGGGTAGCTTTCACAACGATTGTTGAGTGTGTGTGGCTCAGACACCTTATGGCTGATTTGGGTGTTGGCCAGTCTTCTGCCACCATCATCTTCACTGATAGTCAGAGTGCATTGGCTATTGCGAGGAATCCTGTGTTCCATGCTCGCACTAAGCACATTGAGGTGCATTATCACTATGTCAGGGAGAGGTTCTTTGCTGGGGAGATCAGCTTGGCATATGTGCCCACGCAGGAGAACATTGCAGACCTTTTCACGAAGGCTCTGCCTAGGGAGAAGTTTGAAGCTTTCCGCAAAGCTTTGGGCTTACTTCCTTTTGTGGAGTGATTTCCACATAGCTTGGCACTTCCTTATACATGAGTGCCAGCTCCTTGTTCACCGCATCACTCCCACGGGGGATTTGTTAATATATTTAGGTAGTGATGTGTGTGAACACACTAGGACCGCCGGAGCACTTTTTTCCCTCTTAAGGAGGTTTTTTTCCCCCGGCTTGTATATACGCCTATTGCCCTAATGGGCTACTTATCTTTGTACATTCTCTAGTAATACATTCAGTATTGTGTGTTTGTGCTCCAAGCTTCTTCTTCTTCCTTGTGCTGTTTGCGTGCTTCCACAGACATCTTTCTTGATGATCTACCTCTCCCTGCATAGTTGGCTTGGGAGGTAGTGCCTTCATCCTCTCCTTTCTTGTTCTTGCCTTTATCTTTAACCTTATTTTTATCAGTGTATAGGGCAGAAGAGCTATTACCTTTGGATGAGTCTCCATTCTTGTTGAGCTTGGCTTCATGAGTGAACAATTGTCCCATGAGAGTTGTAAGATTTGGAATCTGCATGTCCATGTATAGGTCCATGGCAGTGGTGAAGCTTTCCCATTTGTCATCAAACTTAATCCCATTGATCACTTGCCTTACTATCTGCTCTTCTTCAATCTCTTCTCCTATGCTTGCTAACTGATCTGCTACATCTTTAATTTTGGTCATGAACTCTGAAATAGCCTGCTTAGGTTTCTTCCTTAGTGTGGTGAATTCAATCCATAATTGATTTTTTCTGGCCCTTGTGTTGGATGAGAAATAGGATGACAAGGTTTCCCAAGTCTCTTGGGATGTCTTACAGTTTCTAATATGTGGCAAAAGAAAATCAGAGATGGAGTTGAGTAAGTAAGACCTTGCTAATGCATCCTTAGCAGACCATGTGTTGAGCTTTTCATGTTCTTCCTTAGTTGGTAATCCTCTGGTTTTGAATGAGGGCGATTCCTCATCTCCTGAGATGTATCCATAAAGAGTCCTTCCTTGTAGATATGTCTTCATCCTTAGAGACCATGCCTGATAATTGTTCCTGTCCAATTTATCAATAAATGAAGGAAAACCATCTCCCATTTTACCTTGACTTTGCTCTGATACCACTGTTGGGAATGATGGATGGACACTTCAAGATGATGAGTAGGTACTGCCAAATCCTGCTTTGTACCAGCCCTTTGATGCTTCAGAGTTGATAAGTGGAACTTCTTAGCTTTCCAATAACACCATAAAATGGCCTATGTACTTTGGAAATGATGTATGAAAAGAATGAATCGAAACAGACAACTTGAGCTTCAAGTCTTCAAGAAAACCTTCTTTTTTTTACCATACACGTGCTGCATCTTTTGCTCAGTATGACCAACAGAGTAGGAATTGGAAAAATTCCTTTTAGGGGTATCTAACTAGCTTAGTAAGCTAACTATTCCAAGTGAAATTACTTAAAACGATTAACTATGCTCAGAGAAATCAATTTAGCAAGTAAACCTTTACCCCTGATATTTTAGGACTGTTGCAGACTTCAACCAGTGATCACTTCGACGGTTTTTTCTCTGAAATGGCTAAATAGAAATCCATCAAATTTTGAAAGCCTCTAGAAGACTCTGAGATGGTTCCAATAAGCTATAGATCTTTGAGTTTGGTGGAGGAATGAGTGAGATATGATCTCCACAAGTTGAGTGACTAACAGAGACTATGACAGAGAATGAGAAATGAACAAATGTAGATATATGTATTAATGAACACTTGTGTACAGAATCATTGGCTTGGAAACCATAGCCAAATTATGTGGTAAGGTGTAGGCAATAGTGTAGGCCTTACACACATATAGAGATGGGAATGAAGAGCTCGAAAAGTGCCTTGTACAACCGTGACTTTTTGATGATTTGACTTTTATAGTAGTTGAGTTCAAAAGTTTGAATTTGAATTCAAACTTTTGGCTCTCTATAATCATGCTCCTACATCCTAGGAGATATTCTCTTAATTGATTGATGCTTTACAACTAATAAAGTCCACGACTCCCTTGGGTAGGTGGTTACAAAGATTCTAAGTCAAATATGACTTTTACGTTAAATGAGTTATTATCTTCTAGCATTGGTTCCCATGCTTCTCCATATGTGTATGGACTTCAAGACAAATGTGTAGGCTTGTGAATTGCACTAACACTTGTGGATCAAGAAGCTTTGTTGAATTGAACTTTTAGGTCAATTGGTTTCTAATGATGTGTGATAACATTAGTAATGTGTATCTATTTGCAAGCATATAGAGGTACATTACCACTACTCGAGAGTGAATGTGTTGGCTAAGGAGGTGGAATTCTAGCACATAATTACCAATGATGAGTGAAATAACATGCTCACCATATCATCTTACTCAAAAAAGACAATGATGAACAAACATAGGCATTGGAATGATGGAACTTGTGTGAAGAATTCAATATTCAAGCAAGGGGAGTGTTTGAGTATCAGAGTCACACCTTAGCAACATAAGCAGTTGTTTTGTTGAAACTCAAAGGCTCATGATTCAAGGACCCAAGCATGAGAATTCATGCATACAATTTGAATTTTTATCCTTTTCATATATCAAAATTAATCACCTAACACACATAGATGTGATGGATCCTATTTCTTGAAAAAAGAGCATCATACCTTCTATAGACTTTTTCTAAGTTGCATATACACATTTAGTGCTTAATTTTGAATAGATCCTGTTAGTTTATCACTTTTTTTAGTTTTATTAATATATTAGGACCCTAGTTTAGGAAGTGCCATTCTTGCTTTAGTAATTTCTTCCCACTTTAGGTGCCCATAGCTCATTGTTTTTTTTTTGGTAGCCAAGGAGTTTGATAGCTCTATTTGGAGAAAAGTTTCCTCCTCATGTTTTATCCATTTGTTATATTCTTTGGCTTGTTAGAAAGCTTATATATTCATTTAGAATTTTCTCAAAGCTCTGGTCTTATATTTACGTATTCTAAGAGAAATCATGAATGGAAAGAGTGGTGTTTGTGAGGATATGACATTCTTTTGCAAAAAATGACCGGGTCTTTGCAAAAACCTACTCTAGAACATCCTATTTCTTGGTTGGACACTCTAAGTGAATTCCTAGTCTATCAATAGAGGCACAAAATTGACAATAGTACATTGGATACACAAATATTTGAGTCAAGAAAGACTTATTCTAGATTTTTGTCTTCTAGAGAAAACCTTTTATTTCTGAAGGAAGGCTCTCAAGAGAATGCTCAATGCTGAAAACTTGCAATGAACTTAGCAAAATTCCTTTTTTCATAGCTTCCATTGGGAAGGTAGGTGAGCTAACACAAGTTATTTCACGAATTAAGTGCTTATAGAGTTGGAAATCTCATTGATGATAATAACTTCAATTATATGTTTTTCAATGTAAAGTAAACTACACGGAGTATTGGAGGACTCAAATAACTACAAAATGAGGAGAATAAGCACTCCGAATGTGAGTGCCAACGCTACCATTTTCCATGAATAATCTAGTGAATTATATGGACACGTTTTTTATTGATTTTAGAAGATGAGTGTTGATCGATTCCACCTAAATACTTGTGTCACTTTAAGGTGTACATTTGAATTTAAAATTTGAATATGAATCATGAATTTTGTTTCTATTTATAATTATTTAGAATCTTGCATTTTTTTCCCTCAAAGGTTCTTGTACAATGGATAAAAAATGAGATGAATTTTATCCTTAAAAGTCAACTAAGAATACATGTGTACACATTACTTTGTCATAGCTCAATAAAGTCAAAAAACATTATCAAGCACTTATGCTTGCCATATGCACCAATAGCTACCCCTCAAGCCTAATATGTGTCATTCTTCAATTCTTTGTAATCTCTTAAAATCCAATCATGACATGAATCTATTAAGCTTCACTCCATCCAAACTTTTAGACTGTGTGCACATTGTTGTTGAATTGAGATGTATTAAAGTTAAATCTCCTTATTTGTAGTCTTCTATCTAACATATGGATAATGTACCTCAATGTGCTTCATTCTTGCATGATAAATATAGTTTGCTAAAAGTTGCAAAGAAATTATATTATCACCCAATATGTGAGGAGAAGATGAACTTACTTCTAAGTTAGTATATTGTGTCTTCATCCACATTGCTTCTTGAGTAGCATTAGCCAATCCTCTATATTGAACCTGTATTCATAAGAGTGCAATAGTAGGTTTCTTTTTTAATGACCAAGAAATGAGATAAAAACCTATAAATGAAAGATAACCAGAGGTGTTTCCCTATGATCTCTTGATCCTACCCAATCCACATCAAAACAAATATTAATACCTATATTAGAGGTGTATGAATAGAATAGGCCTTCATTGATTGTTGGTTTGAGGAAATTGGGGATTCATATGGCTACCTTCATATGTGGCTTCATAGATCCATGCATGAACTGATTTAAGTCTATCATACAGTAGCTAATAGTTTAGACTCCCCACTAAACTCTATCCGGTTCTTCGTAACTGTAATACTCATGATCCAGTACTCTGATTGTACACATCTTTTCTATAGTAGAAAACCTCTCCTTATACTCAATGCCTTGATACTAATAATATCCCTTGGTCAGTAGCCTAGTATTGTACCGATTAATTGTCCCACCATAATTCTTTCTTACCTCATACATCCATCTAGATCCAATGACCTACATGATTGATGTCTTGGGAACTAAGTTCCAAGTGTTCTTTTCCTCTAATGCTTCAACCTCTTCCTCCATGACATGCTCCCGTTTTGATGATTTCTTGGCTTTGTCATAGAATGAGGGCTTTTTAGAGTTCAATTCTAGAGCTATGTAAATAGAGTTCTTAGTTTTCAAAGAGGTGTCATATCCATACATTTTTAGCTTCTTCTTCTCTCATGAAGATCTTCTTATACTTTGTTCAGATGACTCTTTTACAGATTCTAAGTAATAAATTTCACTTTACCTTTGGATTTCCAAGAAATAATATCCATTCTAGGCATCTTCTAATCATCCTATGATTCACTTCAGTCTCCAAGTGCATGTGGACTTGAAAGTGTTGAATAATCAACCTCCAACATTTTATTTCCCTACATTCAATTTCAAACCAAGACTTATTTTCATCAAATATTACATCTTGAATTACTACTAATCCCTTAGTACTTGGTCTATATATTATATTGCTTTTGATTTAGTTCATAACCTATGAAGACACATTTCTCTACCTAAGGATCAATTTTTCCTTTGATTTTTTATTGTATATGTACATATGCAATGCAGCCCCAAATATTTTGTAGTGGTTGATGCTTAGTCTTATCTCATTCTAAGATTCATAGGGAAACATTCATTCCAAAGCCTTTGAGGGTAACCTGACAATGATTTTGGTAGTGGAAGATATTGCATCTACCCATACATAATTGGAAAATTTCTTTTCAATTACGCATTGCCCTAACTACGTCCACAATGGTCCTATTTCTTGTTGTTGATATTCCATTCTACTCAGGTGTATGTCTATTAGTTAGCTGCATTTTGAATTCCCTTTATTTTAGGTAAGAATCAAACTCATGGGAGAAATATTCTTCCTTTCCATAAGAGCTTAGCGTGTCCAATTTTCTTGTTTCAATTTGCACTAGTGCTAGATACGTTTTGCCACAAGCAAACACTTCATCTTCATGCTTCAAGCAAATAAAGTAAATAAAGTATGCTCTATCTACAATCATCAATGAAAGACACATAATACCTTCACTTAGATGAAGAGTTCCTTGCTTGGTCCCCAAACATTAGTGTGGATAATTAGCTCTAAGATATCTTTAGGTATATATTTTTTCTTTGTGATTGGTTGCTTCTAAGATTCACCAAAATCACATGCAATGCATTTACAAATCATATATTATTTTGAAATATTGGGTAGTCCATTAAAACTTTGATCTCTATAATTTTTTCTCAAGGTTATCTCTATAGTTGAACAATGCTATGGTCCTTGTGTCTTGGAGTTCAAAGGTGAACAACCTACATGTGTTTTGGCCTTTTTCTATCTTGTTGAATCCTTTGTATGAATCTTTTCAATGAGATCCATATTTTGTAAAGCTCACATAGAAGCCTTTTTGCACAAGTTTCATAAAGAATTTTCCTCATAAATTGATGTTGCCATTTGATGTCTTCACAATTCCAATTTTCTCCACAAGTTTCCTTGCCTCATCTAGTGTTTGTACTTCGCGCTTCTTCGTGGGGTCTTCCAAATCTAAAAGTAGTGCTCTATTTCGTTCAATGTGATTCAAACAAGTAGAATCAATATAGAATACATGCTGATCTTCTTAACCTCCTTTCATTGTGATGTTCATGAGTAGAAGTGAATCTTCCTGTGACTCATCATCAATGGAGTTCTTGTAGTCTCTTATTCCTTTGTTCTAAACTTGATAGTTCCTATTTTAGTTGTTGTTGTCATTGCTCCATATCCTCCTACATTATATCCTCTTCCTCTTTGATTCCTTGGGTTGTTAAAGCAATTCTTAGTCCTATGCTTAATTAATCAACATGTGGCACAAGGTGAAGATCTTTGAAATCTTCCCTTCCTTGTCTATTGCCTCTACCTCTTCCGCTTTAGTCTCTCCCTCTACTTGAAAAATTATGTTGGGAGGTACTTACTTCTTTAATATATTTATTTCCTTTTACTTTGACATCTTTTCTTCTACGTTGGCAAAGGATGTGGTCTTGAAACCACTTCTAAGAATAAGAGGAAAAATTTGAAATGACTTGAACGGGATTATTGTTTCTAGAAAGTTTGAGTGATTTCTATAGCTATTGTATAACTTACTTTTGATAGTAGTATATGGCCGAACAAGATTTTTTCATAGATTAGTAACATTAAGGTTTTCTTTATTTTCTTAGAACCTGCATTTGCATATAAAAGTGATCTTTTGAAATTTCAAGAAAACATTGAAATAAAGGTAAGAACTCTTTCAACAAGAAATTTGATAAGCTTCTCCTGGATTTGTAGGTTGAAACATCACGATAATGTGTAGGTTTAGTGGGGAGAATGTTGAGATGAAATCCTTCGTGGCTAAAAAATCATGAAGACTGAAATTTGCTGTCGCTCATTTTTCTCTATATTGGTTTTGATATGATGATTGATATTGAAGCTCTTGTAACTCCATTTTTGTAAAAGAAAAATTAAAAAGGAGATGTTAGTAGTGGTGTTTTGTAATTATGCCTAAATGTTTGTGCATATGTATAATTGTATAACCCTAAGGGTTGGTGTGTTGAGAGAAACCAAGTGACTAGGTATGTTTTCTAAAAAATCAAGTGAGTGAGTGTGTTGAGAAAACCAAAGTATGTGAATGTGTATGCAACCCTATGTGCATGTGTGTGTAACCCTATGTGTATGTGTGAAACCGTAATGCATAAAGCCCAAGTGTAAGTAAGTGTGAAACCATAAATGAAAGTGAGTGTGAAACCCTAGATCCCATTGTGTATGCGTTTGTATATAATACCCTATGTGTATGTGTTTGTGTATGGTACCCTATATCTATGTATGAAACCCTATTTGTATGTGTGTGTGAATCTTGTATGTTAATTATATGAAACCCTATGTGTATGTGTGTCTTTAACCTAGTTGTGAAACCTTAAGTAAGAGAGAACCCTAAGTTTGAAACCCTATGTGTGATATGGGAAGTTTTTGTAGAACCCTATGTGTATGTGTTTGGGCAAGCTTGTGTATGTATTTGAGAAAACCAATATGTTTTGTGTGTTTGCATGTGAGTGGATGTGACACTAAGCTTATGTGTTTAGTTATGGGTTTTTGTATGTAAATAATATTGTATCCATTTAGACATAATCTAAAACAATAATAAGTGAACATTAAAATAAAAAGGAAAAGGAATAATAATTTTCTAAGTAATTAGAGAATCATATGGTTCCTATCTCTTAATGAACGAATATATGTGTAGTACTATGATTAGTTTAACTAAAAAACTAGGTATTTGTATGTGTCCTTGTGATATATATATATATATATATATATATATATATATATATATATATATATATATATATATATATATATATATATATATATATATATGATTTGTGTGTATTTTGATATATATATATATATCTCTCTCTCTATCTATCTATCTATCTATCTATGTCGCTCCCTCCCTCCATCTTTCTCTCTCTCCCTCTCTCTCTCTCTTTCCATCTCTTTCTCTCTCTTTGTATATATGAGTAGCAGACCTCTATGACCAGTTTGACCATCCTGACAACGAAGATCCCCAAGTGGTGGAGAGGACGTGCATTCTCGAGAATTCACTTGTTTCGCCTTTTTCTTTATTTGTAGGGAATGATGCAGCGCGGAATCCTTCGGATGAGGCAATTTTACGCTACGCTCGTATACCCGATAATAGGAGGGGAGTTAAGTGGGATCTTGGGTCAAAAGGAAAAGCGAAGCCCACCCATTTTACCGCCGCCTTTCGTGTTGGTTTTCAATAAGATGACCAACAACAAAGAGCATGAAAAGAATAATAAAAGGAGATATATCGACGCTATTCTAGACCAAAAATAACGAAATAATAAAACGAGAGAATAAAAATAGATGGAGAAAAAGGCCGTCATGACCATTATACCACAAAACTTGTCAAAAGATCAATGGAGTATACATTTTCTTTATTTATCGGGGCTAGAGGGTGCAGCCATTCGGGACCTTCTATCACAAGGCTGTAAATTGTATTACCAAAAGGGAAAGGAGCGGATACCCGGGGATCCACCCATCTTACTCGATAATATAGTAAGTGATAATTGTGCACTTAGGGCACCATGCACCTGTGATTCTATTGGCATAGATGTAGGCTCGCTTCCTAAAGGTATCTGTATTATTGACCTTGATAATGTGGATATCAAAACATCCTTCCGGGTGTATCTTGCGAATAAGGAGGGTCTTAGCATAGAACAAACACCCTCTGGAGGGTTGCACGTCTGGGGAAGAGGTTGTGATGGAGAATTGTTCAAAGACAGGCTGTGTAGGGCGGGGGTGCGTCTGGAATACTTTGGGCGTGGGAGATTAACCATTCAGGGCGTGGGTAGGTGCATTTTACAATGGACCCCCTTAACACAATTGAAAAGAGTACCCTCACCATTGTTTCCAACGGGAACCCCACCCGAAATAAGGACTCTAATACCTTAGGGTCAAAGGTGGAATAGTTTATATGAACAAATTTATCATAACAAAGAACTGGATGAAGAGACCCTCTCGTTTCAAGCCCAATTCCTTTGTCAACCTCCCTTAGAGGTGGAAAAAGAAAAAGATCTTCATAGTATTCTTAAAAGGAGCTTCGAGCTAAGGGATGAGGAGGGACTAAACGAGGGGGAATCCCTGGAGGAAAGTGTAAGCAAGAGGTTGGCCAGTGTTTTAACTAACAGGTGGATCTTTAGGCTTCCCGAGAAGGAGTGGTTTAAGTATATTAATGGGTCTTGGTCAACCCATGAAGCGGCGGACTATGATCTCATGAATGAGATAGAGGATGAATTAGTCAAGACAAGGGGTAAGTATGCCGTGGGTTTTAGAAAGAAGATGGGAACACTGGTGTTCCGAAAACTAATGGAGGAACATTTAAGACAGCGTTTGTACAAAACGGCTAATCCGCTAAAGGGAGTACACTTTCTCAATGGAATATTGGTGGAGCGAGACGGGCGGTGGAAGCTTATTCCGCCCAACCCAGAACAATGGTCCTTCCACCAATGTGGTATAGCCTATGATGAGTGTACACGGGTCACTCAAGTTCAAAAAGGTTTTTTGTTAAGCTTGACCAATGGGGACCCGCTTAAGCTTAATGTTATAAGGGTCTACTTATGGCTCTTATTCACACTTGATAATAGCGAGCAGTTTTGTCTTTACTTGTGGGGCCCAGGAGCAACGGGTAAATCGACCTTTGTACAGCTATTGGAATACATTCTAGGGGAGGCTGTCTATACGTTAGACATATTAAGATTGACCCATCGTTTTGAAATGAGAGCTCTTCAGGACAAGGTTCTTATTACACTTCCAGATATACCTGTGAAGGTGAACGATGCACAGTGTTCTTTGATCAAAAGAATGATATCGGGGGATAAGTTGATTGTTGAGATAAAAAATGGTAGCATCTATGGAGTGACAGTAACTGCTCTGCTACTAGTAACATCTAATTATCGTTGGTTGGCTCAAGATTGGACCAGTGGGTTTAGAAGGCGTATACTCTATGTGCTTACGCCTAGGGTAGCCTCCCAAAGATATCCCTTCTTGTTAAAGAAACTAAAGGTAGATATAAGTGGATTGATTAATTGGGCTTTAGAGATGCCAGACAAGAGGGCCCAGATAGGGCATAGTGTAGAGGCGATCAACGAGGTTTGCGGAGGGGGGCAAGATAACTCAGGCATTTTGGAATGGTTGTTTACCAAATTCAAATACAAGCCAAGGAGTGAGCTCTACTTAGGTGCAAAAAAAGTGCCTCTTGCGGGGAGTCTCTATGAATCATATCTACAATACGTGGACGCATAGGGGATCGAGCCCGTATCCTACTATTCTTTTAGGGACGTGCTGGACGACACGTTGAGAGCTATAGGATATCGGTACATTCTTACTAAGCGAAGGGCGCAGGGAAGAGTGGTTGTGGGCGTTAGCTTTCATGAGGGAGATCTCATTAGGAGGGATCTGAGGTCGGCTGTTGTCAAGGATCTTACGGAGGCGGAGCCCTGGGAGGGATTTTGGGAGGATAAGGAGGTGTTTGATAGGGTCAAGAATGAGGGAGGGGAGGAGAAGACAACAAAGAATGAGGTAAATGATGAGAGAAAGGTCAGCAACATACCTAGCCTTGAAGGGAAAAATGAAGATGTCGATTATGTCGATTGTGAAGACACTGGTGAAAATTATGTGGGTGGTGGTTTTTACACCCTTTGTTTTGGTGAGGAGGACGAGGGTGTCGATTATGTCGATTGTGATAGATCTCGTAAAAAAAGAGGTGATCAAGAAAGAACGGCGGAGGTTGCCGTAGAGAGTGGTTGCAAAAAAAAGAATGAGGGCGGGATGTCGTCAGGGATGCACTTCCTCTTAGGTCCTCCAAGGCCCCCTCTAGAAAGGGTGGATTCAGGTGACCTCTTAAGGGAGAGGTTGGGAGACCTTACAAGAGAGGAAGAGGAGAAGATGAAGGTTTTTTTAGAGAGGCATCCCAGATTAAAGCAGATGTTTTTATTCCTATGGGAGGACTAGACCGAGAGCCAAATAGTAGAAGAGGCAGGAAAAATAATATCGTCTGATGAGTCGGCCAAGGAAACTATTGACCAACTATACACCTTCCTAGAGGGGGATAGAAAACGCATGTGCTTAGGTCTCCCCCCCAAACTTGTGCATACCACTACTATGGCGGGCCTAGCTTACTCGTTCGCATCAGAAATTGAGAGTAGTCTTCAAGCATTGAAGAGGTCGCCCGCACTCTATGGGGAGCTAATGGCTACCCTTAATGGCGCGGTGAAGAAAATCGTAGAGACGAGCTACATGCTCTTTAGACTATTTCGGCGTCAGGGTAGCACCTACTTTAATCGTATGTGTCCTGTCAAGGAATTATTTGCAACGTCCTACAAAGATTCCCCTTGCTATCCTAGGCTGATCCCCCTGAATTCAGGGGGATTAGGTACTATCTCTTGTCTCTGACGAGATTGCAAAGCGGTTATTCGAAGATTGATAGACAAATTTCTTCTTCCCGACAATTTAGTACTTTGTGAAATTGATATGGTTGCTTGTCACACTGGTATTTATGCGGGTCTGGCAGGACTATTATCGGCCCCCCATACGTGGGAGGCGTACAATAGGGGCCAGTTTTGGTCTCACATCATGCATAAATGGGGAGATGAAGTTCCTAAGAAAATTCTAAAAGCAATCTTATATTCTGGCCTAAACGGTGCTAGTCTTAGGGGGAAAGGGTCTATACACTCAAAAGTAAAAGAATTATATGGCCAAGATGGTCTACTTTTCAAGCAGTTTCTCCAGAAGGTACTAAGCCACCCCATCCTTTTGGAACTTGCCCGATTTCAGTCAACCCTTAGCCAAAGAGAAATGATTTATCTCCCCTCACGGGTACAACCTTACTATGGAAAGATAGAAGAAGAACAATATGGAAAGCGTGGTGGCAGCAGGTACCATGAAGGACTCTTATCCTCCCGTATATTGGCATCCCACGAAGTGGTCTTACTGGCATACCTTGTTGATTACCTCTGTAGTAATGCTCTGGGTATTACTATTAGTTTGGAGAATGATGGACTTCTCTTCCTTACCCGGAAGAACCGATGTGATGAAGTTTTTGCTAAACTTGATTCTTATTTGCAAACATGTAGTCATCAATTTCTTGGCGTAGGAATACCCCTCGAGAGAAAGTAGGTAAATGTTCTACTCCACCTTATTAAACGATAAATAAAAAAATTATTGATATATGTCTAAATCAACACAATCGACACTTCGACATATATTACATAACTATTTTCAAGCTTTAATCAGCTCTCTTATCAAACATACAAATATATCTATATCTCTTGGGGGTATTATGTTTAACTATTTTGCAACTCTTGCTGGCCTTTTTGGTGTAGCTAAATATGTTCTTGACCGTATGGCCGTCTTTACATATGAACAAGTTATCCTGTCTCTTACAGAAGCCATAAAAAAAGGGGGGCCTCTAACTCAAGAAGAACAACAACGCATTATTTCGGATACCGCAAGAAAAATGTGGGAAACTTCACTAGTCAAGACGGATGCCACCATGTACACTTTTTGGATGCGCCTAGGCCTCGCCGTTGGTTCTTTTTATCAATACATGGTCCTGGACATCGTACGTTCTGCTTTATTTCTACCCACTTATATATTAACCTACCCCTTTTGCTTTTTCGTTGAGAAAAAGAAGATGCAGGTTTTGAGAGACCGAACCCGTGATATGGCCATCCAAGGCCTGTGGAGCTTCATCATCGCTTTTATCGCGGGTTCACTAGCTGTGTCTGCTCTTGTCCAGGTAATTGATTACGTTCACCTTTCGGATAGCGACGGCCCTAACGGCCCTGAGACACAACAACATACTATGAAACTAATTGTCATTGGGCTTGGAAACTTCTCCTTTACACTGCCTTACCATCCTGTCCTTTACACTGCAATATATATCCTTATGTGGTTTGCCATCTTCCACACCCTGAGTTTCCTCTTTATCTTACACAGTACGTTCATGGCAAACAGCGTGAGTAAGCCATCTACTCCCCCTTCCTAAAGAGGCCATCGATAAATTTTTTCCCTTGCCTTTTTGTGCAATCTTGGATATACTATGAAGAGGTGAGGCCGCCCTACGGTGGTCTCCCCTTCCCTAACAATACAAACAGTATTGTAGGAGTGATGTACATGTACAAAGTCAAATAAAGAGGGTAAGGTGTTTACATATTAGGTGAACCCTACATATATGATGATCTACTCATTACTTACCCACCTCCCCTATTAAAAGGAGCCCATTATGAATTATTCTATTCCTAAAGTTTCTCACTTCTCTTGTCTTATATGAAGGAGGTATAGATTGTGGTATCCAGTACTATCCTTCTTTCTAAAGGGAACCAAGACTTAACTAATTCTTCTCCATCTATTGATACTAATAGTATGAAACTTGAGTCTCTCAAATACATGCTTTTACAACAATGGATCTATAACAACATAGTTGAGTTGGCCTCCGCTAGACTTCCGCTCAAGACGGCTTACACTTTTTATTCTATAGACTGCGACAAGAAGAGACACCGACGCATGACAATCCAAGAATTTAATCGCTCTCTCAAGGCTGCTCGAACTACGAGGTGGCCGTCTGTGCAAAAGCGCTAAAATTCTCGTGGTATTGTCTACGAAAATTTGACTCTACGTGAATGGGTTCCTGAAGATATAAGCGACCTCTCATATGGTGAGGAAACTACTCCTAAATAAGAACGGAGGTACCAGCTCCATCCTAGTGAGGAGTTCCCTCACCCCTCTAAGCTAAAAGCGTGTTACTCCATGAGGCTGTATGAAACATGGATGGAATTTAAAAGACTATCTCACGAGACAATTGTATGATGATGCAAGCAAAAAATCTTAAACTCCCCACGGGATGGAGGATGCCTTTAATATGAATCTCAATCCACTTTTCCTTGCCAGTAGAATTGGCGACGATCGCCCACCCTCACCTCGAGGAAGTAATGACAACTCACCTAATGAACAAGAATACTACCAAGATGAAATGCACATAGACATCGACCCAAAATACCCTGAAGGGACTGCTTCCTCTAGTAGGATGACCGGCAGTTTTTTTCATAACGAGATCTTGGAGGAACCAGACATGTTTAAGAATAGCGGCCGTCGTCTCTCTGATTCTAATATAGATTATGACCTTGAGTCCTTTCCCTTTCCCATCCCTAATACAACAAGTTACCACCTTATAGGGACACCACCTAATTATCATCGCAAGGAAGAGACAACCTTCAAGAAGTTTTTAAAGGAGGCTAATCGTATATGGTTTATGCCCTTCTTGGCCGGCCTCCCTCGATGGTTTGAGACCTGGTGGAGGAAAGGGCGAAAGAAGATGTCCTTCAAGGAGGCACCCATGGGAAACAACATTCTAGCCCCCCTTGAGAAGATTAATCTGTCGTCAAGTCAGATGTTTTCTGCTCAGGTGGCTTTTGGAATGTTGGCTCTCTTATTTGTGGTCTTTCTTGGTTATTGCTGGTTTGAACAAAAGAGAAGGTTCCAAAAGAATATAATCAAAATTAACGAGAATCGCTTTAAAGGCGATCAAGTCGTCCATCTAGTACCCAAAAAGAAGTATCTCCAGGATCTTGCCAAACAACGATTGGACTATCTGAGCCCCCCTTCACAGAAACAACAATCAAAGAAAATATTATCTAATCAGTATCCTCCCCTACAAGATTAACTCATACTAAAGGAGATTCAAAAGTATGCCCATCGATCGATTTAATGAAGTTGCACTTAAGGCGCAAAGGGGGGATGTCATAACGGTCACTTGCTATTATGGGCCCAGAGAAGCCCCCAGCAACATTAAGTATTCCCTTCGGTTAGACTTTGAAGTTCAAAAGTGGCCAACTTAGGCCAATCTAAGGGGGTTTGCTTACTCTTTTGCGGCAGTATGGCTAGATACCATTCTACTTCCCCTGCAGTCGGCCGAATTCAAATGGTTTAAGTTAACTCTACGCCTTATGGGACAATCATACCAGGTTCCCTTAGTGAGAAAGTATGGATGCCATGAGGGGGCTCCTCCGTCTGAAAAGTTATTTACAGTCAATCTTATTCCGCATGACTGTGGGAGCGGCAAAAAAATCTTTCGTATACGAGGAGTAGCAGACCTCTATGACCAGTTTGACCATCCTGACAACAAAGATCCCCAAGTGGTGGAGAGGACGCACATTCTCGACAATTCACTTGTTTCCCCTCTTTCTTTATTTGTAGGGAATGATGCAGCGCGGAATCCTTCGGATGAGGCAATTTTACGCTACGTTCGTATACCCGATAATAGGAGGGGAGTTAAGCGGGATCTTGGGTCAAAAGGAAAAGCAAAGCCCACCCATTTTACCGCCGCCTTTTCTGTTGGTTTTCAATAAGATGACCAACAACAAACAAAATGAAAAGAATAATAAAAGGAGATATATCGACGCTATTCTAGACCAAAAATAACAAAATAATAAAACGGGAGAATAAAAACAGATGGAGAAAAAAGCCGTCATGACCATTATACCACAAAACTTGTCAAAAGATCTACAAAGAGAGAGAAAGAGATGGAAAGAGAGAGAGAGAGAGGGAGAGAGAGAAAGATGGAGGGAGGGAACCACATAGATAGATAGATAGATAGAGAGAGAGAGAGAGAGAGGGAGAGAGAGGGAGGGAGAGAGAGAGAGGGAGGGAGAGAGAGAGAGGGAGGGAGAGAGAGAGAGAGAGAGGAGAGAGAGAGAGAGAGAGAGAGAGAGAGAGAGAGAGAGAGAGAGAGAGAGAGAGAGAGAGAGAGAGAGAGAGGAGAGAGAGAGAGAGAGAGAGAGAGAGAGAGAGAGAGAGAGAGAGAGAGGAGAGAGAGAGAGAGAGAGAGAGGGAGAGAGAGAGAGAGAGAGAGAGAGAGAGAGAGAGAGAGAGAGAGAGAGAGAGAGAGAGAGAGAGAGAGAGAGAGAGAGAGAGAGAGAGAGAGAGAGAGAGAGAGAGAGAGAGAGAGAGAGAGAGAGAGAGAGAGAGAGAGAGAGGAGAGAGAGAGAGAGAGGGAGAGAGGAGAGGAGGAGAGGGAGGGAGGGAGGGAGAGAGAGAGAGAGAGAGAGAGAGAGAGAGAGAGAGAGAGAGAGAGAGAGAGAGAGAGAGAGAGAGAGAGAGAGAGAGAGAGAGAGAGAGAGAGAGAGAGAGAGAGAGAGAGAGAGAGAGAGAGAGAGAGAGAGAGAGAGAGAGAGAGAGAGAGAGAGAGAAGGGAGAGAGAGAGAGAGAGGAGAGGGGAGAGAAAGGGAGAGAGAGAGAGAGAGAGAGAGAGAGAGAGAGAGAGAGAGAGAGAGAGAGAGAGAGAGAGAGAGAGAGAGAGAGAGAGAGAGAGAGAGAGAGAGAGAGAGAGAGAGAGAGAGAGAGAGAGAGAGAGAGAGAGAGAGAGAGAGAGAGAGAGAGAGAGAGAGAGAGAGAGAGAGAGAGAGAGAGAGAGAGAGAGAGAGAGAGAGAGAGAGAGAGAGAGAGAGAGAGAGAGAGAGAGAGAGAGAGAGAGAGAGAGAGAGAGAGAGAGAGAGAGAGAGAGAGAGAGAGAGAGAGAGAGAGAGAGAGAGAGAGAGAGAGAGAGAGAGAGAGAGAGAGAGAGAGAGAGATAGAGAGATAGACAGATAGATAGACAGATAGATAGACAAATAGATAGACAGATAGATAGACAGGTACATAGACAAGTAGATAGACAGATAGATAGATAGACAGACATACAGATAGATAGATAGATAGATAGATAGATAGATAGATAGATAGATAGATAGATAGATAGATAGATAGATAGATAGATAGATAGATAGATAGATAGATAGATAGACAGACAGACAGACAGACAGACAGACAGACAGACAGACAGATAGACAGACAGACAGACAGACAGACAGATAGATAGATAGATAGATAGATAGATAGATACATAGATAGATAGATAGATAGATAGATAGATAGATAGATAGATAGATAGATAGATAGATAGATAGATAGATAGATAGATAGATAGATAGATAGATAGATAGATAGATAGATAGATAGATAGATAGATAGATAGATAGTGTTAGGAAAAATGGATGGACACCTCAAGAAATGAGTTGGTACTCCTAATCTGTGCTTTGTATCTTCCCTATTTTACTTTAGAGTAGAGTTGTAGGCACCTTTAGCTTTTCAATGACACTAAATACGTGCCTATGTGCTTTGGAGATGATGCTTCAAACAATAGGATCAAAATAGATAAGTTTGCAACTAGGTAGTGACCAAAAAACTGCTATTTTGGTCATGACACATGTTGGAAGTTTTGCTCAGTACTCACAGTAGAATAGCAATTAGATAAATTCTTTCTGAGGATATCTAATTAG